>CM028865.1:98693-109316 GCA_016801935.1 Platichthys stellatus | reverse complement strand
ACAAGCACGTCTGATCAGTATTTACTTTATACACAGTAGTGTAGAATATATCCTCCTTGTTTATCCATTCACCATCACAAGTGCATCATTCTACTCACATCTGACTTTAACCTCAGCTGGCTGTGACTTTCCTCTTCCAATGTCATTGGTGGCTTCACAGCTGTACAGTCCACTGTCAGAGGGACTGGCTGAATTCACCCTGAAGGTCTGAGTCTGAGTCTGTTGGATGATTTCCTCTCTCCCATCAGTCGTCTTCCTCCAGGTGAAAGAGCTCACTGGTGGGTTGGACTCGGCAGAACAGCTTAGTGTCAACGTTGCATTTCCCTTCACATCAAGACCAGGATTGGCTTGAACTGTCACATTGTTGGGACTGTCTGCAGTAACCAAAAATATAGAAAACAATGAACTGTCAGATTTAACCAAAGTCCAATATAATGGTCTTTATAAGATAGAGTGATCCTGCATAATGTGTGTTTTTTTATTTTATCAGGGTGTAAATCAATGTAAGTTTGGAAATAGTGGACTATGGAGCACAAGAACATGAAAACCTGTGAAAACAATTCATTGCATTTCACAATTACACTTCTATACAATTATACTATAAGGAAACTTATACCTGCTTCAAGTCAAAATTAGATTAGATTAGATTAGATTCAACTTTATTGTCATTGCACAGTACAAGTACTTATACAACGAAATGCAGTTAAGCTTCTAACCAGAGGTGCAAAAAAAGGAGTTAAAGTGCAGAGTATTGTGCGTATATGAAATGTAAATAAATAAGATATGTACATCAGCAAATATATATGGAATAATACAGTATTGACAGATATTGTATGATATAAGAACTATGAGCAGTAATAAAGGAAATAGTACAGTATTAACAGCTTTTGTATGATATAAGAACTATGAGCAGTAAGTAATATATCTGAAGTAGTACAGTATTAACAGGTATTGTATGATATAATAACGTTAAGCAAGATAAATATATGAAAATATATAAAAATATATAGATATGAATATACCATAGGCAGAATAATACAGTAGTAAAAAAAAGTGACAGTGCAGTGCAAGTGGTCAAATGTTCAGTGGTTGGACACAATGTTTCAATTTAATAGAATTATTCTTTACTCTGGTGAAAGAATTAAGAAGATTTAATAACTTTAGGTCATCCATTTCTCAGGTGCTATTGTTTGAACTGTCAGAAGTAATAATTAAATTAAAAAAACTGGACCACTGACAAAATAACTGAGAAAAATTTACTTTTGCATCAATATTTTATTAAAGAAAGTTTTATTGATGTTTTTGGATGAAAAACAAGTTGCAGCTGAAGTGACTCATCGGGGCAGGATCGGCATCGGTGTCACATGTTAACGTGAGAGAACCACCAACTTTCACTTGGTTATCAGAAGAGCCAATGAAAGAAATGCTCGTCTTCCTCGGCTTATCTGGAAAAAGGACCCAAGTGAAATGACCTTTATCTCAACAACAGGTGAATCTGAAACAGAAGATTCTTTCAGGTTAATTCACAACCCAGATAGCACACGGATGTGGGCCACTTCAGGCAGTGATCCATCACTTCTGGTCTTCAAGTGGTCCAGGACAAATCTGGACCAAGATACTTGCTATATGAGTGACGTCCACTAAGAATGTAATATTGTGAATACTATGCAGAAGATTTTAGTTCAGAATTCAAATTAAATCAATACATGAAGACAAAGTTTGGGGACAAAGCTTTTGAAACAAGAGCCCTGAGGCTCTGAAACAGCCTGAATGAGGACATACAGCAGACTGAGTCAGGAGCTGGAAACAGACTTTTATCTTACCTCATTCACTGGTTTTACGTGTCGTTTTATGAAAGATTTATTTATATTTTGTATATTTATATTCATATTTGTATGTGTTTTTACTCTATTTGATATTTGGGAAGCAGTTTGTAACGTTGTTTGAGAAGTGCTATTTAAATAAATCAATTTATGAGAACAGGTCACCTTAATCATATTTAAATTGACGTTTTCAATTCAAAGAAATGTTTTATCAATTTTATGAATGAATGAATTGATATTGTGGAGTAATGTTTTCTTCTTTTTAGAACCAGCACGTCTGATCAGTATTTACTTTATACACAGTAATGTAGAATATATCCTCCTTGTTTATCCATTCACCATCACAAGTGCATCATTCTACTCACATCTGACTTTAATCTCAGCTGGCTGTGACTTTCCACTTCCAATGTCATTGGTGGCTTCACAGCTGTACAGTCCACTGTCAGAGGGACTGGCTGAATTCACCCTGAAGGTCTGAGTCTGAGTCTGTTGGATGATTTCCTCTCTCCCATCAGTCGTCTTCCTCCAGGTGACAGAGCTCACTGGTGGGTTGGACTCGGCAGAACAGCTCAGTGTCAACAACACATTTTCCTTCACATCAAGACCAGGATTGGCTTGAACTGTCACATTGTTGGGACTGTCTGCAGTAACCAAAAATATAGAAAACAGAGAACTGTCAGATTTAACCAATGTCTGATATAATGGTCTTTATAATATAGAATGATCCTGTGTAATGTGTGTTTTCTATTTCATCAGTGTGTAAATCAAGGTAAGTTTGGAGATAGTGGACTAGGGAGTACAATAACAAGCAAACATGTGAAATCTATACATTGCATTTCACAAATACACTTCTATATAATTATACTATAAGAAAACTTATAACTGCTTCAAGTCACAAGGGCTCAATTTAATAGGACTATTCTTTACTCTGGTGGAAGAATTACAGAGATTTAAGTACTTTAGGTCATTTATATCTCAGGTGCTATTGTTTGAACTGTCAGAAATAATAATTAATTTAAAAAAAGTGGACCACTGAAAAAACAACTGAGAAAAATTTACTTTGCACCAATATTTTTTTACAGAAAGTTGTTGTTTATGTTTTTGGATGAAAAACAAAAGTTGCAGCTGAAGTAAGTCGTCGGGGAAGGATTGGCATCGGTGTCACATGTTAACGTGAGAGAACCACCAACTTTCACTTGGTTATCAGAAGAGCCTCTGACAGAAATGCTCGTCTTCCTCGGCTTATCTGGAAAAAGGACCCAAGTGAAATGACCTTTATCTCAACAACAGGTGAATCTGAAACAGAAGATTCTTTCAGGTTAATTCACAACCCAGATAGCACACGGATGTGGGACGCTTCAGGCAATGATCCATCACTTCTGGTCTTCAAGTGGTCCAGGACAAATCTGGACCATGACACTTGCTATGTGAGTGACGGTCCACTAAGAATGTTATATTGTGAATACTATGCAGAAGATTTTAATTCAGAATTCAGATTAAATCAATATATGAAGACAAAGTTGGGGGACAAAGCTTTTGAAACAAGAGCCCTGAGGATCTGAAACAGGCTGAACGAGGACATACAGCAGACTGAGTCAGGAGCTGAACACAGATTTTTATCTTATTTCATTCACTGATTTTACGTAGGTCTAGTTTTTATTCTTTTATTTGCTCTTTTGTGACAGATTTGTTTTTATAGTAATTTTAATATTTTGATGTGTTTTTCCTTTTTTTGTTATTCATGAAGCACTTTGTAACGTTGTTTTGAGAAGTGTTATTTAAATAAATGAAGTTATGACAAAAGGGCACTTTAATCATGTTGAAATAGACGTTTTCAGTTAAAAGAAATGTTGGATAAGTTTAATAAATTAATTAATTTACACCATAGTTAAAAGAACCCTGTGTTTTTTTTGACATTGTGGAGAAATGTTTTCTTCTTTTTGGAACCAGCACGTCTGATCAGTATTTACTTAATACACAGTAATGTAGAATATATCCTCCTTGTTTATCCATTCACCATCACAAGTGCATCATTCTACTCACATCTGACTTTAACCTCAGCTGGCTGTGACTTTCCTCTTCCAATGTCATTGGTGGCTTCACAGCTGTACAGTCCACTGTCAGAGGGACTGGCTGAATTCACCCTGAAGGTCTGAGTCTGAGTCTGTTGGATGATTTCCTCTCTCCCATCAGTCGTCTTCCTCCAGGTGACAGAGCTCACTGGTGGGTTGGACTCGGCAGAACAGCTCAGTGTCAACGACACATTTTCATCCACATCAAGACCAGGATTGGCTTGAACTGTCACATTGTTGGGACTGTCTGCAGGAACCAAAGATATAGAAAACAGAGACCTGTCGGATTTAACCACTGTCCATTAGAATGGTCTTCATAATATAGAAGGATATTAATAAATATATGTTTTTTATTCACCAGCCTGAATATCAAGGTAAGTTTGGAGATAGTGGACTAGGGAACATAATAACATGCAAACCTGTGAAAACAATACATTGTATTTCGTAATTCCACCACAAATTATACTATAAGAAAACTTATAGCTGCTTAAAGACACAAGGCTTTAATTAAATTAAATTATACTTTACTCTGGTGGAAAAATTACAGAGATTTAAGTACTTTAGGTCATTCATTTCTCAAGTGCTATTGTGTCAACTGTCAACAAATAATTAATTAAAAAAACTGGACCACTGAAAAATACATGAGAAAAATGTACTTCTGCATCAAAAGTTTCATAAAGGAAGATTTGGTTTGATCTGTTTGGTTAAAAAAACACTCACATTTCACCACCAACTCCTGCTGCTTGCTGTCCTTTGAGCCCTCAGTGTTCTGGGCACGGCAGAAGTACCAGCCAGCGTCGGATGAAGTCACATTAAACTTGTGGGAGAGAGAGTTGATGGGTCGTGAATTAAGATTAGTTTCTGTGCCTTTTAAAGACTGATTATTTGTGTCGATCCTCATCAAGGTGAGAGTTGACTGTGGGAAACTTTCAACAGTGCAGCTGACTCTGATGGTTTGACCTTCTGTGACCTCAGACCTCATAGTCAGTAGAGGTTCAGTGGGCGGGTCTGTAGAGAGGAAGCAGAATCTTCTTTAAAGAAGGCACATTATGATTTTATTGTTTTTCTTCCCTCAGTGTCAACAACACATTTTCATTCACATCAAGACCAGGATTGGCTTGAACTGTCACATTGTTTGGACTGTATGCAATAACCAAAAATAAAAATAAATAACTGTCAGATTTAACACTGTTCCAAATATGATGGTATTATAATATAGAACGACCCTGTATAGTACTTGTTTTTATATTTCATCAGGGTTGAATTCATTGTAGATTTGTAGGTAGTGGACTAATTTATAAAAGGGAGCACAACAACATGCAAACCTGTTAAAACAATACATTGCATTTCAACACAATTTATACTATTGTGGTGTTGAATTATATCACAAGAACACTTACAACTCAAAGTCACAAGGCTTCATATCAACAGAATTATACTTTACTCTGGTTGAAGAATTACAGAGATTTAAGTAAAAGTAGAAATATCGCAGTACAATAATACTACATTACAAGTATAGGCCCTTAATTCATGATTTAAATAAGCAGCACAGTAGTTTATCAGGAGTATTCATTAAGTGGCAGAGTGGCACCACGTAACATTACTGGATCACTATTATTGATCATTTATATATTAAATTACTTTATATAGAGTCTGGTAGTTTATTGATATTTTCTAAGCTTTACAGTTCTTAATCCAATAGACACTTTACTTTAGGTCATTCATTTCTCAGGTGCTATTTTTTCAACTGTCAGAAGTAATAGTTAAAAAACATGAGAAAAGCTACTTTTTCATAGAAGGATATTTTTTAAGGACGATTTGGTTTGATCTGTTTGTTTAAAAATAAAAAGCTGAAACACTCACATTTCACCACCAACTTCTTCCACATGCTGTCCTTCGAGCCCTCAGTGTTCTGGGCACGGCAGAAGTACCAGCCAGCGTCGGCTGAAGTCACATTAAACGTGCGGGAGAGAGAGTTGATGGGTCGTGAATTAAGATTAGTTTCAGTGATTTTTAAATGCTGATCATATTTGTCGATCCTCGTCAAGGTGAGAGTTGACTGTGGGAAACTTTCAGCAGTGCAGCTGACGGTGATGGTCTGACCTTCTGTGACCTCAGACCTCATAGACAGTTTAGGTTCAGTGTCTGTAGAGAGGAAGCAGAATCTTCTTTAAAGAAGGCACATTATGATTTTTTTTCCATGCCTCTAGTCTGTGTTACACAGGTTTCTTGTAAATGTTAAAGTTCTGCAGAGCAAAACACCTAAAAAATCAGTTATGAAGGGAGCTCCTCTCCTGAAGCTCCTAAACTCCTCTTCATCAGTCCAGCTCATACGATTTATTGTGCTAAGTTTGGGGACAAAGCTTTTGAAACAAGAGCCCTGAGGCTCTGAAACAGCCTGAACAAGGACATACAGCAGACTGAGTCAGGAGCTGAACACATACTGTTATCTCACTTCATTCACTGATTTTACGTTGGTCTAGTTTGTATTATTTTATTTATCCACTTATTACAGATTTTTGTAGCCGACTTGACTGTGCCACTATGTAGAGTGAAGCTTTAGCCAAACTACTCTGGAGTCATAACTGATCTAGAAGAGTTCAAACCATCTACTAAAAGTGAAGCCAAAGTGTTTAGATCGCCACCTGGTGCCTGCATGTGGTATAAATCTCATCTCCTCAATTTCAGTGAACGGGATATGGACCAAACTAAAAAGTCAAAAGACACATCAACTAAAATGATCTCAAAGACGGATTCTGTGGTTTTTATCACTGGTGTTGTTCAAATGTTCATTTTCATCTACGTTTGCTTATTAATTAATACATTTCATTGCTCTGGCATGAAGGACACATTGGACCACTAATTGCAATTTTATGTATATTCTCAAAAGTATTATAATATTCAAATTGTTATTATACATACCTTTAATGTTGAGGGTCACTTCTGCAGATGACCATTTCCATTTCCCCGTCCCTACGAATCTCAGAGAATACTTTCCGCTGTCACTTCTTCTCAGGTCACAGATAGAAATACTGCACAGCGGCTTCGGCTTGGCAGAGTCAGCATACTTCCAACTTGAAGATGGAGAACCAGTGTACTTCACTCTGTTTGCAAAGTCAGGACTGACCGGACGTATCAAGGTGTTTGTGCTGTAAATGACAGTGGATGTAAAGTCTCTGTTGACCCATCGTGCATCTTTCATCCAAAACCAGTTTGCATCACGATCATCAACATCTCTTATGACTTGGCATTTAATTTCAACACAGGATCCTTCAGTAGCCGGCAGCACAACAGGTTCTAGTTGAAAGGGACTGCTAGAATCACTTGTTGAAACATCTGTCGGTGAAAACACAAGTGGAGAAGTCGATTTATCTTTAATGCAGATGTTGGAAAAAAACAACAGCATTGTTTTCAAAGTGGAGAAATAAAATCCTCACGTTTTATTAGGGCCAGAAAAACCAACCAGGTGACTGTCTGAGCCTCCATCTCATGTGGGACTACAACTGGATTTCTGAAACAAATAAAAACTGAAATAGAACTTTTTCTTTTTGCTGTAAAACGTGTGATCAAAGTTAATTTTGTTCTATAGATCAACCTGTTTAAGAATTTATTTCTTCCTCTTTTTATTTATTTTACTGACATTTAGAGTTGTCTTTGTTTTGTTCCTCTTTTCAAGATGGTTGTGAACTTGCCGTTTGAAAACACTTAAGTCACCTCACCTCTACGAAGAATTTGTCATTTATGAAAGGAATTTAAATGTAATTACTTTAGAATGGAATATTTGTGCCACATGTTTTTATTAATCCCAGAATTTATTTTTTTTAGTTTGGTTCCTGTTCTCTGTTCTAATTCTATTTGACATTATCTCCTTGCTCCAATCACTTTTATTCAAGAAACCCCAAAGCACATGTAAAATGTGTTGACTGCAAACATAACAGCATCTTTATTAAATTAAACTTTTTGAACCTTTTAGTCATTTCTGTCTCTTTGGGTTCATCTCAGTCTTCAGGGAACTACGACATCTGAAACTGATGTTTGAGTTTTCATTTGGAAAAAAGTATTTCAACTGAATGGAAGAAAAATGGTTTTGAATCATTATTAATTTAATTAAGAAAAAAATCCTGTTTAGTCCACAAAAAATACAGTTTGTCAACAATGATTAAACTGTAAATAAAACTTCAGAATCTCTATATTTTACTCAAGTAGATTAAAATCATGAGGAGATAAATAACCATAGAAGCTTGTTCTTACCTCAGAGGACCCACTTGTATCAGTCTGTCACACACAGCCTCACTCCAAGAATGAGACTTTACAGAAGAAGGACGTTTTCACACTTTGAAAGGGGATGCTTATAGTCAGCATCCCTTATTATACAGTGATAGTGTTCACAGCTTCTCACAGTATCTGCCCTCAGATGCATTTCCTCCCACTTCCTCTTTTTGTCGTTCTTTGTCGTGAAGTCTTGTTCACAGGCACAGAGCAGTTTAGAGTACGACGGATTTATTTGGAGAATTTATGCTCACATAGTATTTACAGTGTCTCTATTTAAAACCTCATCAAACAATATGAAAATGTATCGAAAGGGTTTGTACAAGTTTAAGTCTCGGGGTTCCACGCCTCGCTGTCGGGCCAGTTGCTCGACTGATTTTGTCTCAGTGTTTCCAGACTGGCTTTCCTCTTCTCTGCCAGGTTCTTCTCTCCAACAGAAGCTAAGAGAACCCAGTAATCATATGTCTCTATCCATGTATCCCTCAGGTTCGAATGGGGAGGTGTCGGGCACAGCAGGAGCCGCCCCCTCATCCCCAGGTCCGAGGCCACGGAGGGAGTTGATGAAGGAGTCTTTTCCATCACCGTGGTTTCCCATCACAGCCAAGTTGATTCTACTGATCAAGAGATCTTCCACCACGTCCCTGACATCTGATAACTTATTACTGTCTATGGATTCTTTCAGGGTCTCAAGGAAGCTCAGGCCTTTGAAAACATCAGCCATTTCTGCAAAGACAGAGAATGAATTATTAGAAGAGTCACAACAGGTCCTTTGATGAAGAACAGATATGATGGACACTATCTATCATCTATCGACTAATTCCACTAATCTCTCTCTATCTCTGTGTCTGTTGTTCTGTGACTTTCACATCTTGAGAAGAGTTCATCTTATCTGCTTCACATGTGACATGTGCATTGTTAAGGGCCCAAGGAAGTGACGTGTGTCATTTTGGAAATGCAACAGGTTCAATAATAAGCTCATAAGCGTTGAACAAACAGGCGACCAGTGCAAGTTCCTCGGGGTCCACATCACTGATGACCTGACCTGGACCCATCACACAGACTCCATCAGGAAGACGGCCAGACAGCAGCTCTTCTTCCTCCGCAGGCTGCGGAAGCTCCTGCAACTTCTACAGGTGCACCATAGAGAGCATCCTGACTGGCTGCATCACCGCCTGGTATGGCAGCTGCACCGCCCTGAACCGTAAGGCTTTACAGAGGGTGGTGAAGTCTGCCCACCACATCACCAGGACAGCGCTACCATCCATAGAGGACCTCTACACCCAGTGGTGCAGGAAGAAGAGCAGCCGGTTTATTAAACAGCTGCGTTGTGTCGGCCGCGCGGATGAACAGCTCTGTGGTCGAGACAGGTATCACCATGAACGGTTGTTTTGTACAGGTACTGCCTTTGTCTCAACCCGCTACCAAGGTGGTCCTGTCCAATGTCCCTCCGTTCATCACCGATGAGTTCCTCAGTAGAGAGCTGTCCAGGCACGGGAAGGTAGCGTCCCCCATAAGGAAGTTGTTGTCTGGATGTAAGTCTCCGTTACTGTAACACGTAGTGTCCCACCGCAGACAGCTCTATATGATACTGAACAACCGGAACGAGGAGCTCAACCTCTGCTTCCATGTGAAAGTAGATGATTATGACTACGTAATTTTCGTACCCGGTGTCGGGGGATGTGGTGGGTGAGGTAGAGGAAAAAGGAGGTGGGAGGTAAAGGGCGGAAGAAGAGGGTGGAGTACGTACAAAACAGGTTGAGGAGAAGACAGGTGGAGAAAAGGGCTCTGAGCAGGATGGAGGGGACAGTCTAAAAAAAGGACGAGAACAGGTGAGGGCAGGGTGCCGTGGAGTGAACAGGTGGAGGAGGAGGAGATGGAGGAAGAAGCAGTAAAATCAAAACAAACAGTAAAACGCAGGAGATCAAGCAGGACAGTTTAAAATGAAGTTAAAAAAAGTAAAGTACAAATGGACAGTGATGTGAGTGAGTTTGAGTGTGTTTCTGACAGCAGCAACTTTCTGCCTTTTAACAGCAGTCAAAACAAATAAATGCTTACAGTAGATAAATGTAAATCGTTTTTACATCACACAAAGAATCAGCAACTCAAACTTGAAGAGCACTTCCCAGATCTCTGTCTTTTTATTTCCTCAGCCAGACTCCACATGAGCCAGAGGGAGGAGTCTGGCCTCACAGACCAGGAAGTTTTTACGTTAAAAAAACTGGTGCTCAGAGCAAAGAAACAACTGAGCAGTGATGGAAAGGACAGCAATGTGTGTATTAATTAATTTATTGTTTTCTGTTTTTGTTTGTAACATTTTAAACAACATTGAGGTTTTTAACGTTGGGGTTTTAAACATGAACAGTGCAAGAGATCAAAAGAAAAGAACAGTTTATGAAATCATCATCATCATCATCATCATCGTCATCCGCTTATCCGAGGACGGGTCGCGGGGGGAGCAG
>CM028865.1:43650-62901 GCA_016801935.1 Platichthys stellatus | reverse complement strand
TGTGTAAAACCCTGGGAAGGGGGAAGAGGCCCCACAAGGTCGATATGCACATGATCATATCGAAAAATGCAAGGGGCTGATCAAAACGCTTGGCCGGAATCAAAATGGCTCGAGGGGCGCCCTAGTGTGCTGGTGAACTTTTGCGCGCTGACACGCCACACATGTGGCCGCCCACTCTTTGACCTCTTTGCGAAGGCCAGGCCACACAAACTTCGAAGACACCAACTTCACCGACGCCCGGACACCCGGATGAGAAAGAGAGTGCACCATATCAAAGACCCGCTGCCTCCTCCAGCTCCAGACCGGTACTCGCAGCTCTCAGTGCAACGATACCCGGGTCCCCAGGTTGATCGGCAGCCAGTGCTGAAAAATCAACCCCAAGATGCACAGGGCACACCAGCACCCGCGACAGGCAGTCTGCCACCGGGTTCGCTTTACCCGCCACATGTTGGATGTCCGTTGTGAATTCGGAGATCGCCGCTAGATGGCGCTGCTGGCGAGCAGACCATGGCTCTGTCACCTTCGCCATAGCAAACGTCAATGGTTTGTGGTCAACATAGGCTGTGAAAGGGCGGCCTTCAAGCAGGAAACGAAAATGACGCGTAGCCAGGTACAACGCTAACAGTTCCCAGTCAAACACGCTGTATTTTCGCTCACTGTCTCGCAAACCGCAGCTAAAAAATGCAAGGGGCTGCCTTGCACCCGCAACACGCTGTTCCACAACTGCACCGACAGCCACATCCGAAGCATCGGTCGTGAGGGCGATGGGCGCCCGAGACGCGGGGTGCGCCAGAAGCGCCGCGTTAGCCAGGGCAGCCTTAGCCCCCTCAAAAGCCTGGATCCTCACAGGGGTCCAGTCAACCTGGTCCTTGGCTTTCTTAAGCTTCAAAGCACCATACAATGGTTGCAGGAGTTGGGCCGCACGAGGCAAGAAACGATTGTAAAAGTTTACCATGCCCAAAAACATCATCAACCCACTGGGTGAGAGGACACACCCATGAGTGCACGCCACAATATATAGATTAAATAAAACGTTATTAATACAATCATTTGACACTCACATTATTTACATTTTAAGATGCAAAATAATGATTTTAACCGTTTATCGCTCACATTGAGATAAGTTCACTGTTTTCCTCAGAACCTTTAATTAACAGTTTAAAATATTTACATTTTATATTTGAGCTGAGTAATGTAACTTCTGCGACTTCTTGTTAACTATTTTTAAAATACTTCTACTGGCAACAAGCTTTTTGTTGTAGCTGCATAAGGTTTGTTGACCAGCTTACATTACTGTAGATTTACAATAATGACCAATTTTGCTTAACACATGATCTCCTTAGACTCTCTGTGATGACTTATTGTGAATATAAACTTCCTCAGGCCCGAGGTAGCTGTAAAAAGCAGGACGAGAACATCTCGGGTCAAATCCTGATGTCAGAGTATTAACTCTCATCTTGGTGTGAGCTGCTGGAGTCTCTGTTGGTCGTCTGACGTCGGGGCGTCGCTGTGAATCTCACCTGTGGAATTGATAGATTTGGAGATGTTGGTGCACGTGCAGCTGCATTACTAATGTTTTCATAGTCCTGCAGGCTCTCTGGTTCATTCTAGGATGAGAGCGGAGGTAGTTTATAGATTATTTTTGTGAGAATTTCTGGATGTAATGCACAATAAAGTTCATACAAGACTCACATTGTGGGACTTCGGAGGGTTTTGTAATATCCCCATTAAAAGTCAAGTGATTACATATTATTTAAATTATGACAGAATTTTTCCTATTTAGAAAAATAAATAGTTTTAAAGCTGCACAGCATTTTATGTGGTTTTGAGAAAAAGTAGCTCTGTCATAAACAGGTCAGAAGTGATCAGAGGCTTAAATATCATGAATCTTATACCTGTACTCTCCATAATCACTGTTTCCTGTGATTTCCAATATACAAGTAGCCAATAAGAAATGGATTTAGGAGTTTCAACAACTGGTAGTTAAATAATATAAAAAATCTATTGTGTTAAGACAAGGTTCTGACAACAGGCCACCATGACCAGACACTTTGGCTGAAACAAATGTGTCATTACCGAAAAACCAGAAGGGGATTTGGTTTTTGTTGTTCCTTGTTGAACAGATTTCCTCCAGTATCTGAAAACATAGAGGGACATGATGTGGTAAAACAAGCCAGACTATCTCTGACATGTATTTATTGAATTTGATCAAATGCACTTCTTATTCATTCACCTTAAATTTACGACAATTACACTGATAATCATCAGGAGAAGTAGAGCAACAACGAGGAACCTCAGGTTCTCCAGATAGCCTCCTGTGGCTAGAAGAGAGAGAGCATCATATAGACACTGAGTTGTGAACATGTAGAATTAATTTCAACTTTATTCGATTTGCAGAGATTTATTTCACACTGAACTAGAAATACTGTTCAGCAGTTGTTTACCTCACCAACCAAAAGTCTGATCCACTGTGACCTTTGTCCACTGATATCTAATCACTTCAAATCTTTCATTTTTCATCGAAGGTTGAGAAATTTCTCTAAAGGACGTTTTTATGACTTTCAAGAGGCCAAAAACTGGATTTGTGAGGCAACTGTGAGCTTGAACTTTGACGCTTGTCCATCTAATCAAATCAGTGACTCCTTGAGTCTAATTGGTGTTTGTGCAAAATATGAAAGTATTCCCTGAAGGCGTTATGTGGATATTGCTTTTACAAGGCAAAAATATGCTTTGTGAGTTCACAGTTTTGTGAGGACATAACTTTGCCCTTTGACCTCCAAATTCTTATAATTTCAACCCTGATTCAAACATTTTAATTTTAAGTTGACAGACTTTTAGCTTGTATATTTTATATCAGGTTTAATAAACATTATTTTGAATGATTTGTTGAATTTGCTGATTTGAGGTCTTCATCAAGGTGAGAGTTGACTGTGGGAAACTTTCAACAGTACAGTTGAAGGTGATGGTCTGACCTTCTGTGACCTCAGACCTCATAGACAGTTTAGGTTCAGTGGGCGGGTCTGTAGAGAGGAAGCAGAATCTTCTTTAAAGAAGGAACATTATGATTTTATTGTTGTTATTCCCTCTAGTCTGTGTAAAATAATTTTCTTGTAAATGTAAAAGTTCTGCTAAGCAAGAAATCCAACAATCAGTGGTAAAGGGAGCTCCTCTCCTGAAGCTCTTAAACTCCTCTTCATCAGACCAGCCGAAACAATTTATTGGACTAAGACAAAATTGGGGGGCAAAGCTTTTGAAACAAGAGCTCTGAGGCTCTGAAACAGGCTGAACGAGGACATACAGCACTTAGCTACTTGTTCAAATCACTTTTATTCAAACAAATCTGTCATGTTCTGTCAGTTTAGATTGTTTATTTCAGCCTCTCTGTTTTCTGTTTCCTGTTTTATTTTGTAGTCTCTGTTCCTTGTGGGTTATTTCTCTCTTCACTTCCTGTCTTGGTGATTGTCTTTCTAACTCCTCATGTGTTGCATCCTTGGCCAATTATCCCTGCCTTCCCTGTGTGTATTTAAGCCTCTGTCCTTCCCCTTGTCCACAGTCGGATTGTCTGTTTTGCTTCCTGTTTTACTCCAGTGTGGCTTGTGCTTGTGCAACGGTGTAAATATGTTGTGTGTTAAATCCTGTTCAACGTGGGACTGCAGTCACAGTTTTTGATGTATTTCTTTTATTTTGCCGTGTCTTTTTATTTTGAAAACCCATCAGGGAAGTTTCTGGGGGATTAAGTCTAGCACACTTTGTTTTTACCTCAGAATAGTGATGGGAAGTTCGGATCTTTTTACCGTGTCGGCTCTTTGAATCTCGTTCACTAGAATGAACGAATCTCTTTTTGAGTCATTCGTTCGTTTCAACTGGGGGGGTGCAAACGATCCAAAGACTCGTACCCGGCAGTTGAACGAATCGTTCAACTCCCGACGTGTTTCTTTCATCTGCCGACAGAGTCTTCGGGCGATGTGTCGGCCACACAGAGCGAGCTCATTTCGCCGGTGACCGTCAACTAGTCAACTATTGACTAATTCCCCTAAGCTCTCTATTTAGTCTGTTGTTCTGTGACTTTCATATCTGGAGAAGCTTTCATCTTATCGGCTTCACCATTGACATGTGCATTGTTAAGGGCCCAAGGAAGTGCAGTGTGGAACTTGTCGTGATTTGGACACACAACACGTTCAATAATAAGCTGATAAGCTTTGAATAAACAGGTGACCAGTGCTCTGCAGCAGAGGCGACTGGGACCATCAACTGTTCTGTGAACTGAGTCCCACAGTCAGCCTTTAGTTGCTGTGGCAAATCAAACAGGCACGTTTACAACTGTCTCTGGTAACAATAGATACAACAGGTGTCTTTGCAGTAGTAATGATAAAGCATTAACTTAGAGGAAACCTGAACTAAAAAGTTAAATAATAATAATATATTAATGTTATATTATTAAGCAGTACTGTTAGTGGTGGAAAGTAAACATGTAAATATTCTCCAGAAGTGAGAATATTTAATTAAACTTCTTCTCTACAACTTATGACCCTTCACATGTCTTTAGTTGTTCAGGAGAGCATGACCCAGACAGATACCTTCATCTGAAGTAACTTAATCAGCTCCATGCAGGTCCGGACCTTGCTATAATTAAAAAATGTGTGTATGTGGGCGGTGGGTGAGTGAGTAGGAGGTGGAGTGGATCATCTTCTGGTGAATCTACAAGGTAACGTAGTGTTAACGTCTCCTGCTCGACCTCCAGACCGGAGTCGGTGACGTACAGGGGAGATGTCTGTTCTCCTCCCGGCTGAAGCCGCTTCTCACTTCAGGGTTCACACTCTTCACTTTCTGCAGCAGTAGAGAAATAACGGAGAAGCTGTTGTATTTATTTTTCAACACACTGTAACTGACACTGTCCATCTTTATTCTCTCTCTCTCTATCTTAAAATGTGCATATTTAGATCGGGGGATACTTTCCTCCGGCTACAGGGCCGGCTCCATGGCAACAAAAATACTTACTCATTGCTGCACCTGTATGAAAATGTAATAACGTATTTAATACTCAAGAGTTTAAGTTCAGGATATAGTCATATGCTTTATTTTAGTTATTACTTAACTCAAGTTAATCTAAGGTTTACATGGTCCGTTAATAGAAATGCAAAACAAGATGTCCATTTCATGATGCAAAGCATTTTGTGTGTACATGCATTCTTCAGAAACCCTTTTGTGTTGTGACATGTTCACAAATCCCGCAATAATTTCAATAAACTTTAAAGTTCATCATCTGTTCCAACATATTTCATTTTATTTTGAGCTACAGGATATTTACATTTCAGGTGTGTGGGTTTGGATTAAGTTCACAACACTGGAAAGCCAAAAAAAATATTCAGCAGTGATTCTCAGCATTTCTAATCTAACTCATGTCATTTATATATATATTTAGATTGTGTTGTGTGATAATGCATTAAAAGGGAACTCATAAAATGGTGTGCCTTTCGGCATTCAATAAACTTGGTTGTCAAAATAAATATTTAATAGTAATATTAAAAATATTTATATTTAATAACTTTAATTGATTAAAGTTACATCGGGGCAACACCCTTCAAAGGAAGGAAAAAGCTCAAATTTATTGATTAAGTCTTATAAAAGTACTAACTACAAATTTGGAACTCAGATTAACAATGAAATTCATAACTATAACCAAAATTACCATATAGATAATTAGCTAAGTTGAAGGATATAGAGTTCATGACAGTGTAGAGGTCGGCAAAATTCACTTATGCAACATTAATGAAAAAACATTTGTCAAAGAAAAAACCTTTTATTATGAATATAGTAAAGTATAGAACTACAAATTAATAACGGTGTTCTTACTAAACAAAGATATGTATGTGAGTATACGTGTGTTTGTCTGCGTGTGTCAGGGTGCTTCCAAAATGGCGGTTTGCCACTTCGAAGAAAATGGACTCCCCCCTTTGGAATGTTTACGACATGTGGCGGGGGTCAGAGAGATGGGTGAAGAGATGTGCGTGTGTCTGTGTTGGTGCCAAACCAGAGAAAGTTACTAGATGCATGCAAGGAAAGACTGAAGAGCAGAACTAACATTAATTTTCAAATAACTTGTAATCAAAATATCACAGCCACACAAATCAAACTTATAAACATCACAAGGAATCGAATAAACAGTCTTGCTTAGCCTAATGTAATGATGAAGCCCAGTTGTGTTACCCGTCCATGGAAAGGGAATAGAGGTTGCTGTGCTGTTGGAAGTTCTGTGAAGTCGTCTTGCTGGTTGTGTGGCTCCTGCCTTTGTGGTTCTGTTGTGCAGAACAGTGGTTTTGCTGTTTGAAGTTCTCCGGCAGGACATCGCGTCGCTGCTTGAAGGTTGGTAGAGCTTCGATTGGAGGAGGTTTCCCTCGCTCGCTGAGTGGACAGCTGAAACTCTTGCACAGATAGAGACGTGGGGTGCCTTGAGTTGAGGAATTAAAAAGAGGAGTTGGATTTGATTTGATTTGATTTGGACAAGCCAGAGTTCTCCCATCGGCATGCATGGAAAGAGAATGAAGAGAGGGAGACTTGTCCGTATTTTGGCTTGGTGACCTCATTGATCATAGGGCCTAGAGTGACCAAAAGTGGTTTTCACACCTCTGTGACGTTCAGGCACCCTGGGAGAACACCAGTAGTAGACAAATACCAGGTCCCAACAATTATATATGAAGTAATATGCAATCATTTCAGACTCACTTTATTTACATTTTAAGTTGCAAAATAAGGATTTTAACCGTTTATCCCTCACATTTTGCTTAGTTCACTATATTTCCCCAAAACCTTTAATTAACAGTTGTAAATATTTATCCATTTTAGGATTTTTCGCTCAGTAATGTAACTTCTGTGCCTTCTTGCTAACTATTTATAAAATTCTTCTAATGGCAACAAGCAGGGTTTTGTTGTAGCTGCAGAAGGTTTGTTGACAAGCTTACATTACTGAAGATTTACAATTGCGACCTATTTTGTTTAACACATGAACTCTTCAGACTCTCTGTGATGACTTATTGTGAATATAAACTTCCTCAGGTCCGAGGTAGCTGTAAAAAGCAGGACGAGAACATCTCGGGTCAAATCCTGACGTCAGAGTATTAACTCTCATCGTGGTGTGAGCTGCTGGAGTCTCTGTTGGTCGTCTGACGTCGGGGCGTCGCTGTGAATCTCACCTGTGGAAAGTTCAGCTCCACTTCACCTTCACTGGTGTGGTCGTCAAATAGATTTGGAGATGTTGGTGCACCTGCAGTTGCATTACTAATGTTTTCATAGTCCTGCAGGCTCTCTGGTTCATTCTAGGATGAGAGTGGAGGTAGTTTATAGATTATTTTTGTGAGAATTTCTGGAATAAATTCAACTAATAGCAAAACATAGAGACTGATATAAAGAAATGAGGTCACGGTTCCTGACTTTTTCTAACTTGCGTTGGGTTGGACACCATCGCATACACAGAGTCTTCTTCCACCTTTCTTTGCTTCTTCCTTGAAAAACAAATATCAACATGACGTGTTCTGTTCAATATCATCTTTGTTGTTATGGTATTGTAACACAAAGATTAAATTCTCACTTTATGTTAGTCTTAAAGTGCAGAGGAGCGTAGTGGACAGAATAGTCCTCGGTGTTTCCAGCTTTCTGTCTTGTTGGGTTTCGTGCAGAGGCAGCCTGAGCAGATGCAGACAGAAAACATCAGTGATTATCAAGCAGCAACTGAATCACTTCATTAATGCTCTAAAATGGATGCTGTACAGGTTGTCTTTTAAATAATGGCCCCAGTATACTGAGATATAAGTGTACTGATAGACAGCTACTGACAGGGCAAACAGTGAGGGCAGGATATGGAAGAACAAGGAGGGAAAAGCAACAGCTTGAACAGTAAAAGACACATCTGCCTGTAGAGCCAGATTAATACTGATGATAGAAGATGGAATGCAGTAGCTCTACATGGTCAATTTGAGGAGTTGTAGATATCATGATAGATTATTTATTTACAATTTTTAAATTTGATGTTGTCTTGTTTCAGATCATTGCATCGTGTGAACTATGTTAAATTACAAAACAAATATTTTGTGCTAAGACAAGGTTCTGACAACAGGCCACCATGACCAGACACTTTGACTTAAACTCTTTTTAATATAAATCTTCTTGAGTTTTACTAAAGTCTCAATATATGATTGTTTTAACTTAGTGTTTTCTTGTTTAAAGTGTTCAACCCGGGACTCACCTGGGGCAGATTCAAACTGCTGTAAACAAGGTTGATGTCGGTCAGAGGCCTGTGGAATATAAAAGATATGTTAGAATAAACACTTTCTTACAGAGTGAATGACTATTATAAATAACAGGGCAGACTTTCTTTGTGCCATTCAAGGAGGATCTAGAAAATAAATGGATGCTTTGACTCCAGCATGAGCAGCAGTCCATGTCTGACTCTGTCCCACACAGTGTTCCTTGTCCTGGGTGGGGACAGTGTGTTGAGTGGGTGTGGTCTTACGTGCTGTCTGGAAGAGGCTGGTTTCCAGGAGCCTCTGGACGCCCCAACTGCTCCGAAAAACCAGAAGGGGATTTGGTGTTTTTTGTTTCTTGTTGAACAGATTTCCTCTTGTATCTGAAAACATAGAGGGACATGATGTGGTTACACATGTCAGACCATCTCTGAAATGTATTTATTGATCAAATGCACTCCTTATTCATTCACCTTAAAACTACGATGATTAAAATGATGATCATCAGGACAAATAGAGCAGGAAGGAGGAACTTCAGGATGTGCAGAGAGTTTTCTGTGGTTAAAAGAGAGAGAGCACCGTATCAAATTTGACCTTTGACCTTTAGCTACCAAAATCAAATCAGTTACTTGTTAATTCTACGTGTGTGTTTTAGAACGTAGGACAAAGGACAAAGGAAACATGGACGGACAACCAGAAAACATGGTTATAAACCTCCCACATGTCTCCTGAGCAATAAAACACACAGTTACAAGACCTTGAAATTCACTCACGTTCAAACAGATGGACGGGGTCAGACAAACGTCGACCTACTTCATTTTGTGCGATGCAGTAGTAGACTCCTGACTGGTTTGAGTACACTGTGTGGTTTTGATCCTCGGACACAAGTTCATCCTTTTCCTCTCCCTGACTCTTCCTGTACCATGAGTAGTGTTGGACTGGGGGAAAGCTGTGACTGAAGCAGCTCAGCATCACGGAGCTCCTCCCATCAAGCTCCTGCTTCTCTGCCGACTCCGTGATGTGTGTGTGTTTTGGAGAAACTAGCCGGGAAATTCAGGAGAAAAGACAACATCATATTCTGAACATCATCAAAGATCAAACCTGAATAACACAACAAGTGAAGAGACATTATTGCTGCTCTTTAAAACCAGACTGAGAAGAATGTGAAACTTTAAATGAGAGGATGAAACAGACTGGCTTTACATTCACCTGGAGAAACTTTAAATGTTTTTCTCAGCAATTTCTCATTGACACAAACTACTGCCACTGATTTTAGGTTACTGTTCCTTTTTTAACGTCAATATTTTTTAGCAGGTGTGCTAAACGTTATTTTAAAGATTTGTTGAATTTGCTGACATAGATTTTGAAGTTTAAACAACTTGAAATGTGATTAAATAATTTACAAATCTTTAGTACTAAGACAAAGTACGGGAACAGAGCTTTAGAAACACCCTGACTAGCTTAAAACTAATACTTGTATTTTACTTCATTTTCTGATTTGAAGTAGTTCTAGTTTTCATTCTTACATTTATTCTTTTATGTCAGATTTTTGTAATAGAAAATTCTGTGATGTTTTTTTCCAACTGCTACAGCGGACGAACACAGCAGATAGACACAGATGATGATTTCATGTATTTTTTTTCACATTATGTTTTATGAAATGCCTCTTTGTATAAATTCTGGCTTTTGTGAGCTTTGGGGCAGTTCCACTATGAGCACCCGTGCTTGTTCTGTAACCTCTGTAGAGCTAACTATTAAAAAGACTGAAAGTCAACTCAGGTCTCAAGATAAATTTCCATCACATTTGTAATACGATTTTTTTCAGAATTCATATTTTGATGTGATTTTTGTTATTTAGGAAGCACTTTGTAATGTTGTTTGAAAAGTGCTATTTAAATAATTGATCAGGTAAGTTTGGAACTAGTGGACTTGGGAGCACAATAACATGCAAACCTGTGAAAAGAATTCACTCCATTAAAAAATTACACCACAAATTATATTATAAGAAAACTTATAACTGCTTAAAGTCACAAGGCTTCAATTTACCAGAATTATACTTTACGCTGGTGAAAGAGATTTAAGTTCTTTAGGTCTTTAATTTATCAGGTGCTATTGTTTTAACTGTCAGAAGAAATAATTAATTAAAAAAATTGGACCACTGAAAAAATACATGAGAAAAATTTACTTCTGCATCAATAGTTTCTTAGTTTTTGAAGCCGCAGCTGAAACACTCACATTTCACCACCAACTTCTTCTGCTCGCTGTCCTTTGAGCCCTCAGTGTTCTGGGCACGGCAGAAGTACAAGCCAGCGTCGGCTGAAGTCACAGTAAACTTGTGGTAGAGAGAGTTGATGGGTTGCGAATTAAGATTAGTTTCAGTGATTTTTAAAGCCTGATTATTTGTGTTGATCCTCATCAAGGTGAGAGTTGACTGTGGGAAACTTTCAACAGTGCAGGTGACTCTGAAGATCCAACCTTCTGTGACCTCAGACTTCATAGACAGTATTGGTTCAGTGGGCGGGTCTGTAGAGAGGAAGCAGAATCTTCTTTAAAGAAGGCAACTTAGGATTTTACTGTTTTTCTTCCCTCAGTATCAATGTTACATGCCGTGTGTTGTCTCTCTCTCCCGCTCATATCTCCTCCAGGAGGGTTCTCCCGAAGCACCTCCACTGGCACAGCTGAGGCCACTCTGTCATCAGGGTGTGGCCAATAAAGACCCTCAGCTGTGTCAGCGAGCGAGGCAGCCGTCCGGGATCAGACGGCCTGTACTGACGTGCTGTGTGTTTTGTGTTGTATTGTGGTTGTTGGTGTAGGAAGGGTGTTCTTGTTAACGCAGTTAATAAATAAATCCTTATTTCCTTGTTAAACTTAAAAAAGTATGGCTTCCTCGTTTAAGTGCCCCGTTTTATTTTCTAATTGTTCGTCCCTCTACCCTAGACAGCTTGGGGGAGGTAACAGTCAACAACACATTTTCATTCACATCAAGACCAGGATTGGCTTGAACTGTCACATTGTTGGGACTGTCTACAATAACCAAAAATAAAGAAAACAGAGAACTGTCAGATTTAACCACTGTTCCTAATATAATGGTATTATAATATAGAACGACCCTGTATAATATTTGTTTTTATATTTCATCAGGGTTAAATTCATGGTGGATTTGTAGGTAGTGGACTAATTTACAAAAGGGAGCACAATAACATGCAAACCTGTTAAAACAATACATTGCATTTCAACACAATTTATACTATTGTGGTGTTGAATTATATCACAAGAACACTTACAACTCAAAGTACGAAGGCTTCATATCAACAGAATTATACTTTACTCTGGTGGAAGAATTACAGATATTAAAGTAAAAGTAGAAATATCGCAGTACAAAAATACTTCATTACAAATATAGGCTCTGAATTCATAATTTAAATAAGCAGCACAGAAGTTAAGCAGGAGTATTCATTAAGTGGCAGAGTGGCACCACGTAACATTACTGGATCATTATTATTGATAATTTATAGATTAAACTACTTTATAGAGGGTCTGGTAGTTTATTGATATTTTCTAAGCTCTGAGAAAAGCTACTTTTTCATAGAAAGATTTTTTATAGGAAAAGTTTTGTTTGATCTGTTTGGTTGAAAAAAAAAGCCTCACCTGAAACACTCACATTTCACCACCAACTCCTGCTGCTTGCTGTCCTTTGAGCCCTCAGTGTTCTGGGCAGAAGTACCAGCCAGCGTCGGATAAAGTCACATTAAACTCGTGGTTGAGAGAGTTGATGGGTCGTGAATTAATATTATTTTCAGTGATTTTTAATGACTGATTATTTGTGTCGATCCTCATCTAGGTGAGAGTTGACTGTGGGAAACTTTCAACAGTGCAGCTGATGGTGATGGTCTGACCTATATTCATATTTTGATGTGTTTCTACTATTTTGGTTATTAGGGAAGCACTATGTACGGAGCCCCCCAGGGGACACGAAAAAAAAAAAAAGCTGGGTAAAAAAAAAAGGATGGAGTTTTGCGAGATCTCGCAAAACTTTTGCAAGATCCCGTGCTGCTGTCACGGAGGAGCAGCCGGTCCCGCTCCGGTCACGGACCCGCTGCTCCTCCGTGACAGCAGCAGCGGGTCCGTGACCGGTGTCGCAGAACTATCTCGGGATCTCGCTAAAGCTTTTTTTTTTTTTTTCGTGTCCCCCCGGGGGCTCCGTAACTTTGTGACGTTGTTTTGAGCAGTGCAATTTAATTAAATCAAGCTATGACAACAGCCACTTTAGTCATGTTGAAATATACATTTTCACTTAAAAGAAATGTTTGATAAGTTTAACTAATTAATTAATTTACACCATAGTTAAAAGAACCCTGTGGTGTTTTTGACATTGTGGATTTATGTTTTCTTCTTTTTGGAACCAGCACGTCTGATCAGTATTTACTTTATACACAGTAGTGTAGAATATATCCTCCTTGTTGATCCATTCACCATCACAAGTGCATCATTCTACTCACATCTGACTTTAACCTCAGCTGGCTGTGACTTTCCACTTCCAAGGTCATTGGTGGCTTCACAGCTGTACAGTCCACTGTCAGAGGGACTGGCTGAATTCACCCTGAAGGTCTGAGTCTGAGTCTGTTGGATGATTTCCTCTCTCCCATCAGTCGTCTTCCTCCAGGTGACAGAGCTCACTGGTGGGTTGGACTCGGCAGAACAGCTCAGTGTCAACGACGCATTTTCATTCACCTCAAGACCAGGATTGGCTTGAACTGTCACATTGTTGGGACTGTCTGCAGTAACCAAAGATATAGAAAACAGAGAACTGTCAGATTAAACCACTTTCCAATACAATGGTCTTTATAATGTAGAATGATCCTGAATAATATATTTTTTTTATGTCACCAGGCTGTAAATCAAGGTAAGTTTGTAGATTGTGGACTAGGGAGAACAACAACATGTAAACATGTGAAAACAATTCATTGCATTTCACAATTACACTTCTATACAATTATACTACAAGAAAACTTAAAACTGCTTAAAGTCAAAAGGCTTCAATTTAATATATTTATAATTTACTCTAATTGCAGAGATTTATGTTCTTTGGGTCATTCATTTCTCTGGTGCTATTGTTTCAACTATCAAAAGTAATAATTCATGAAAAAAACTGGACCACTGAAAAAGTATACTTCTGCATCAATAGTTTCTTTAAAGGAAAGTTTTGGTTTCATGTGTTTAGTTTAAAAGAAGCTGAAGTAATTCCTCGGGCAGGATTGGCGTCAGTGTCACATGTTAACGTGAGAGAACCACCAACTGTCACTTGGTTATCAGAAGAGCCACTGACAGAAATGCTCGTCTTCCTCGGCTTATCTGGAAAAAGGACCCAAGTGAAAAGACCTTTATCTCAACAACAGGTGAATCTGAAACAGAAGATTCTCTAAGTTAATTCACAACCCAGCTGACTCTGAAGATCCAACCTTCTGTGACCTCAGACCTCGTAGACAGTTTAGGTTCAGTGGGCGGGTCTGTAGAGAGGATGAGGAATCTTCTTTAAAGAAGGCACATTATGATTTTATTGTATTTCTTCCCTCTAGTCTGAGTTACATCATCGGTCCAGCTGATATGATTTATTGTACTAAGACAACGTTTGGGGACAAAGCTTTTGAATCAAGAGCCCTGAGGCTCTGAAACAGCCTGAACGAGGACATGCAGCAGACTGAGTCAGGAGCTGAAAACACACTTTTGTCTTACTTCATTCACTGTTTTTACATAGGTCTAGTTTTTATTCATTTATTTATTATTTTCTGAAAAATAGAAAAATAGAATGTCAAAATACACAACTAAAATGATCCCAAAGATGGATTCTTTTGTTTTTTCACTGGTGTTTGTTCAAATGTTCATTTTTCATGTAGTTTGGTTATTAATTATATTTCCACCAGGAGGACACATTTGTCCACTATTTGTAATGTTATGAATATTCTGAAATGTATTTTAATAGTCCAATTTTTATTGTACAAACATTTAACAGGACTTCCAGGTTCACTTGTAGAAACATCTGTTGGTGAAAACAAAGTGGAGAAGTCATTTCATCTTAAATGAAAATGTTGGAAAAAATATAAAACATTGTTTTCAAAGTGGAGAAATAAAATCCTTACGTTTTATTAGGGCCAGAAAAACCAACCACGTGACTGTCTGAGCCTCCATCTCATGTGGGACTACAACTGGATTCTGAAACAAATAAAAAAGTGGATAAAAACATCAAAATATCACAGAACTTTTTCTTTTTACTGTAAAACGTGTGATCAAAGTTATTTTTCATCTTGTCTCAGAATGTCTTTCTTCCTCTTTCCATTTCTTTTACTGACAGTCAGAGTTGTCTTTGTTTTGTTCCTCATATCACGATGGTTGTGAAATTGTGGTTTGAAAACACATAAGTCACCTCAACTCTACGCAGTATTTTTCATGTATTAAATGAAAATAAATGTAATTATTTTAAAATAGAATATTTGGGCCACATGTTTTTATTTATCCCAGATTTCAATTTCTTTTTTCCCTTTAATAACTAAAATATAGTTTGTTTTCTGGTTTCTTTTTTTACTTTTATTCGAAATGTTGCTACTTGTTGAAATCAATTTCGTAAAACGGAAACCCCAGAACACATTTCAAATATTTGACTGCAAACATAACAGTGTCTCTATTAAATATTCATTTTTTAACCTTTTTATTCTTAAATATACTGTTTAAAAAGTAATTTCTGTCTATTTGGTGTCATCTCAGTCTTCAGGGAACTACGGCATCTGAAACTGATGTTTGGGTTTCATTTGGAAAAAAGTATTTCAACTGAATGGAAGAAAAATGGTTTTAGAATTATTATTATTATAACTATTTTTTGAGGATCTTGACTAAAGTTTTATTAAGAAAAGAATCATCTTGTTTGATCCACAAAAAATACAGTTTGTAATCAGTTTATTTTCTGTAAATAAAACTTCTGAAACACTATATCGTATTCTAGTAGATTAACATCATGAGGAGATAAATAACCATAGAAGCTTGTTCTTACCTCTGAGGACCCACTTGTATCAGTCTGTCACACACAGCCTCACTCCGAGAATGAGACTTTACAGAAAAGGAAGTTTCAACACTTTGAAAGGGGATGCAAACAAATTATTAGAATGCCCTGTCTTGCAAGCCAGAAAGCAGGTTCTTGAAGTTGTGCTGATTACAGTGATGTCCAATGTGGATGTGTGTGTGTTTAGTGTGTTGGTGCAGGCGAGATAGAGAGAGAGAGAGAGAGTGAGAGAGAGAGCAGAGTGAGGAGGAGCTGAATGAATCAAGCTGCGCTCAGATCTGCTACCAAGCTCTTATCTACACTACTGCGGATATTTGAAAATCGTCCGTTTGGAAGGCATTTAAAAAAAAATGTTTTGGTGATTTGAAATTTATTTTGCATATTAGAACGTGTGATAAGGGGATATTAACTAAACTTAGCACTTTTAATTAGATCACTCTGAATCCATTATTTCTGGTCAAGGTGAGGCTCACTTCCTACAGATGTGTAAAAAGTGTTGGAATTGAGTAAATAATTATTTGTTTGTTCATATTAAATCCCCCCTCGTCGTTTCTGTACTGTAAACAAAGCCAAATGCATGGAAGAGACATTCCTCTCATATCATGGTACAAAAACATGATCATCTAAAAGCCTATCCTCAGCAGCAGTGTGTCCATGTCCACTAAAGGAGACGGTGGAGCATGTCCAGCCCTCAGCCGGCGACACAATGGAAGCTCGAGCTATGCAAAAGCTGAGTAAAGCTAATGGGGAGAGTCTGAGCTATCCAAGCAGATTAGCACGTTATTAGCCACAAAGGGCGGGCTTATACGTGCTAATTAACAAAGACCCAGACGTGTTAATGCATGAAGGGGACAGGACATGATGTCTCTTGCTGTCCCTGCATCTTCGTCTGTGACGACTTCATGAAAAGAGAGTTATATACCTGCTAGAATAGCAATGTACTAAAAGTAACTTAGGGAAACTTAGCTTGACCAGTTTTTTCAAGCAAGTGTTATACAAAAAAGGGGAAATGTGCCTTCTCCCATAATAGGTTCTTCTAATATTAAAGCCAAAAAGGGGAAGTTTGAATCCCTTGATCTGTATCTTACCTCCACAGCCTCCCATCCCCAGTCTCTGTACTTGGGGTCGTGAGTGAGTCTCCACATGTACATGTAGCTCTCGATGACTGCAGGCCCACCTGGACTCATTGCAGAGGGAATCTCATTTCCATGGCGAGGTTGGACCGGTTTTATTGTTTTAAACATAATTGTAGCATCTTCAGAAAGTGCAGTATACTCCCAGTTGGTTTTACAGATCACGTGCTGTTTGTGTGCAACGTTTTTATTTCTAAGCTAAAGTCTAGAAGCCTATATTGGCATTTTAACACGTCTCTTTTATGTGATGCACATTTTAAGGATGTTTTTAAGTTTTTTTGGAGCGGTTTTAAAGAAAGAAAGAATGATTTTATTTCTTTAAAGCTGTGGTGGGACTGTGGTAAGGTTGAGATAAAGCAGCTCTGTCAACAGCACACCCTATATGTTACAAAAGACATTACCAGATCTATGGAAGATCTAGAGTCGGAAATTGTGGTTGTGCTGAATTTAATAGATTCCACTGGAAATAGAGATTATAATAAAGATCTCAAGTCTAAAAAATCTGCTCTTACAGACCTACTGGGCACGAAGGCCCAGGGGGCCGTGGTCAGGTCACGGTTCCAGACGGCAGCGCTCATGGATGCGCCAACAAAATTCTTCTCTGGACTGGAAAAGAAGAACGGACAAAGCAGAATCATCCACACTCTTCGATCTCCTGAAGAAGAAGAACTCAGCGACAGCAAGGAGATCCGGAAGAGAGCCGTGAGTTTTTATAAGGATCTGTACGAAACAGAATACACTGAGAACATTTCCCTGTATGAATCCTTCTGTGGAGAGCTGCCCAAAGTCCCCCAAGACGTGAATACTGGGTTGAATGGCCCCCTGTCAATGCAGGAACTTTACACGGCCCTGCATGGCGGGGGGGAAAGGCCCCGGGGATCGACGGCATTCCAGTCGAGTTTTTAAAGTTCTTAGAGTTCTGGAGCGAGATGAGGGAAGATCTTTTAACTGTTTTAAACAAGAGCTTTAGAGACTTGGTGCTGCCAATAAGCTGCAGGAGGGCAGTGATAACTCTCCTGCCAAAGAAAGGAGACCTTCAGGAGATCAAGAACTGGCGTCTGGTGTCGCTGCTATGCACAGACTACAAGATCCTGTCCAAAGTGCTGGCAAACCGTCTGACGGAGGTGATGGAGGAAGTGATACATCAAGACCAGACTTACTGTGTGCCTGGTAGGTCTATCCTGGACAATGTGTCCTTGATTCGTGATATTGTGGACTTCTCTAGTTCATTAGGCATAAAAACTGTGCTCATTTCTCTGGACCAGGAAAAGGCTTTTGACAGGGTTGAGCACCTGTACCTCTGGAAGACTCTGGAGAGGTTTGGCCTCAGCCCAGGTCTCATAGCGATGATCAAGGTTTTGTATCAGGACATTGAGAGTGTACTGAAGATCAATGGAGGCCTGAGTGCACCTTTTAAAGTATACAGGGGGGTGAGACAGGGCTGCACTCAGGGATGTTATACGCACTTTCTATTGAATCAATGCTAAAGAAGATAAGTGCTAATATTAAAGGGTTGATTTTAAGTGATTTTAAAGAAAGTCACATTTTATCAGCATATGCAGACGACATTATTGTTTTTGTAAAAAATTAGGAGGACGTTCAGGAACTTGGAAAATTGTCAGTGATTTTAAAACCATGTCAGCTGCTAAAGTGAACTGGGGGAAAAATGAAGCGCTGGCAGTTGGAAGGTGGAAAGGGGGTCTACCCAGTCTGCCAAGGGGGTTGATGTGGAGGAGAGACGGCCTCAAATACCTGGGGGTTTATGTCGGCAATGAGTCCATGGTCCAGAAGAATTGGTAGGGTGTGGCCGAGAAAATGCAAGGGAGGCTCAGCAAATGGAAATGGCTGAAACCACAATTATCCTACAAAGGCAGAACAATGATTATTAATAACCTGGTAGCTTCTGCTCTGTGGCATCGGCTGGCATGCTTGGAACCACCGAAAGGCTTAGTACAGAAATTACAAGCCATTTTAACAGACTTCTTTTGGGACAGGTTGCACTGGGTGCCCCAGTGTGTGTTGTTTTTACCAAAGGAGGAGGGGGGGGCAAGGGCTGGTGCACATTCAAAGCAGGATATCCACTTTTAGATTACAGTTTTAAAAAAAGTATCTCTTAGGACCACAGGATGTTGTTTGGAGACAAGTTACAAGCAGCATCCTGAGGGGGGTAACTGGGCTGGTTTTAGACATGCCACTGTTCTTAATGGATTTTAAGCTTTTTAAACTGTATGTATTATCTACTTTTTATCAGTCACTTTTTAAGACATGGAACTTTTTTAAATGAAAAAAAGGCTGGAACCTACAAACTCTCTGCACTGGCTTTTAGAAGAGCCGCTGATCAATGGAGCCAGGCTGGATGTCCAGAGCAGCTTCACACCAGGCCTCCCCAGCATGCTGTGCACCGCCGGAGCAGTCACCCTGAGGACTATCGTCGATGCAGCAGGTCCTGGACTAACAGACATCCCGGCGGTGGCGGACCTCATCGGGCAGAGGTCCAGGCGACAGGCAGAACACATTTTAAATGAATGGGTTAAAAGACTAACGGACGAGGAGGTGAATATGCTGAATGGATTACTCTGATGGAGTTGAAACCCCTGACAACAGCGACTCTTTTCCGGAGCTAGGTTTTAACCCGAATCTGGATGGGCTCTCAGGACCTTTTTTAAATAAAACAGACTGGAAACAAGTGGACCTGTACACAGCCAAAGGAAGAGCCATGTATGAATGCTGTGTTTTAACCTTGAACAGGAGCAAGCTGGATGTGAGGCCTGACACGGTGTGGAGGAGGAGACTGGATCTGGGCATCAATGACAAACCGGTGTGGAGGGCT
>CM028865.1:21600-40318 GCA_016801935.1 Platichthys stellatus | reverse complement strand
TGGGGCGGGGGGGGACACAAAGAGGGGGGGGGGGGGGGGGCTCTTATCTTAGGGACCATTCTTTAAAGCATGCTAATTTACATTCACACACACTCACACACCTCCTTGTTAGTCAGTTGGATTGTTTAGTAATTTGGGTTTTTATACTTTATTATGTTCATAATAAATGTTCTCCTTTCACAAATGATTTGTCATTAATATTGCATAAGTGAATTTTTCCAACCGTTACACTGCTAAGAACTCCATAACCTTCATTGTTCATTATATAATCTTTAATGGTAAAATATTGAGATTTCTAATTGAACTAGATCTAAATGAGACTGATCTTAATCAATAAATTGGCTATCTTTTCCCTTCTATGAAGGGTGGTGCCCCGCGAGAACTTTACCAGTTAAAGTTATGATTTAATATTAATATTTTAAATATTAATGTTTTATATTTTATTTTGATAACCAAATTTATTGAGTGCCTAAAGGCAAACCATTCTATGGTAACACTTTTTAAGCACTATTGCACAACAAAAAATAAAAAACATTCAGCAGTGATTCTCAGCATTTCTTGTCTAACTTTATATATATATACACTGCTCAAAAAAATTAAAGGAACACTTTTTTATCAGGGTATGGCATGAATTCAATTGCACTTTTTTGATAATTATCTGGTCAGTTAAGTAGCAGAGGGGGTTGTTAATCAGTTTCAGCTGCATTGGTGTTGATGGAATTAACAACAGGTGCACTAGAGGGGCTGCAATGAGACGACCCCCAAAACAGGAGTGGTTTTGCATGTGTAGGCCATTTCAAGTTTCTCCCTCTTGATCACTTCGACTGGTTTTCCATTATTGTTGGCTTTAGCTAGAGTCATTATCTCTACTGGGAGCATGAGGCGATTTCTTAACCCTACAGAAGTTGCACAGATTGTCCAACTCCTCCAGGATGGCACATCCATGCGTGCCGTTGCAAGGAGAATTGATGTGTCTCCCAGCATAATCTCCAGAACATGGAGGAGATTCCAGGAGACAGGCAGTTACTCTAGGAGAGCTGGACAGGGCCGTAGAAGGTCCTCAACCCATCAGCAGGACCGATATCTGCTGCTTTGTGCAAGGAGGAACAGGTTGAGCACTGCCTGAGCCCTACAAAATGACCTCCAGCAGGCCACTGGTGTGAATATCTCTGCCCAAACAGTCAGAAACAGACTTCATGAGGGTGGCCTCAGGGCGCGACGTCCTGTAGTGTGCCCTGTGCTCACTGCCCAGCACTGTGGAGCTCGATTGGCATTTTCTATAGAACACCAGAATTGGCATGTCCACCACTGGCGCCCTGTGCTTTTCACAGATGAGAGCAGGTGCACCCTGAGCACCTGTGATAGACGTGAAAGGGTCTGGAGAAGCCAAGGAGAACGCTATGCTGCCTGCAACATCGTTCAGCATGACCGGTTTGGTGGTGGGTCAGTGATGGTCTGGGGAGGCATTTCCATGGAGGGACGCACAGACCTCTACAGGCTAGAGAACGGCAGTCTTACTGCCATTAGGTATCGGAATGAAATCCTTGAACCCATGGTCAGACCTTACGCTGGTGCAGTAGGTCCTGGGTTCCTCCTGATGCACGATAATGCCCGGCCTCATGTGGCAAGGGTATGCAGGCAGTACATGGAGGATGAAGAAATTGATGCAATTGAATGGCCCTCACGATCGCCTGACCTAAACCCGATAGAACACCTCTGGTACATTATGTTTCGGTCCATCAGACACCGGCAGGTTGCTCTTCAGACTTTACAGGAGCTCACTGATGCCCTTAGACAGATCTGGGAGGACATCCCACAAGACACCATCCGTTGTCTCATTAGGAGCATGCCGCGACGTTGTCAAGCATGCATACAAGCAAGTGGGGGCCACACAAGATATTGAGAAGCATTTTGAGTTGCAGAAATTTAATTTTGGCAAACTGGACAAGTCTGCTACATCACTTTTTCACTATGATTTTTCGGGGTGTCTATAAAATTTAGCCCTCTGTAGGCTGAATACTTTTATTTCCTTCAAAGATGTGACATCCTTTTGTTCCTAAGACATTAAACTGTCCATATCAGTATAAATATCCAATATACTCTTTATTCACAATGAGATCTGATGTGTTTTCAAAGTGTTCCTTTAATTTTTTTGAGCAGTGTATATATATATAAAGATTATATAAAAAGTTATTAATACAATCATTTTATTTACACATTTTAAGTTGCAAAATAAGGAGTTTAACCATTTATCCCTCACATTTTGCAATGTTCAATGGTTCTCCAAAGCATTTAATTAACAGTTTCACATGTGTCCATTTTAAGATTAAGATTAAGATGCATTGATTTGTCCCAAACACATGCAAAGACACATTCATGCAGGTAAGGAAATTTAATCTCTGCTTTTGACCCATCTGGTGCAGGACACACAGAGCAGTGAGCGACCATGTACGGCGCTCGGGGAGCAGATGTTGGGGGAATAAGGTGCCTTGCTCAGGGGCACTAGACAGGGTAGGGAGACTCTCGGATTTTTGGACAGATCAATCCAGGTTCGTCTTTTGTTGTCTCTCTGTGGAGTCGAACCAGAGACCTTCTCTGCCCATAGTCCAAGTTTCTGCCACTAGACCACCACCTCTCTTAGCTCAGTAATGTAACTTCTGTACCTTCTTGTTAACTAGTTTTAAAATACTCTTAATGGAAACACGCACGGTTTTGTTGTAGCTGCATAAAGTTTGTTGACCAGTTTACATTACTGTAGATTTACAGCAACAACATATTTTGCTTAACACATGAACTCTTCAGACTCTCTGTGATGACTTATTGTGAATATAAACTTCCTCAGGCCCGAGGTAGCTGTAAAAAGCAGGACGAGAACATCTCGGGTCAAATCCTGACGTCAGAGTAAAGACTCTCATCTTGGTGTGAGCTGCTGGAGTCTCTGTTGGTCGTCTGACGTCGGGGCGTCGCTGTGAATCTCACCTGTGGAAAGTTCAGCTCCACTTCACCTTCACTGGTGTGGTTGTCCAATAGATTTGGAGATGTTGGTGCGCGTGCAGTTGCATTACTAATGTTTTCATAGTCCTGGAGGCTCTCTGGTTCATTCTAGGATGAGAGTGAAGGTAGTTTATAGATTATTTGTGTGAGAATTTCTGGTTGTAATGCACAATAAAGTTCATACGAGACTCACATTCTGGGAGTTCGGAGGCTTTGCAATATCCCCATTAAAAGTCAAGTGATTACATATTATTTAAACCATGACAGAATTTAGCATATTTAGAAGAATTTGTAGTTTTAAAGCTGTACAGCATTTTATGTGGTTTTGAGAAAAAGAAGCTCTGTCGTAAACATGTCAGAAGTGATCAGAGGCTTAAATATCCTGAATCTTATACCTGTACTCTCCATAATCACTGTTTCCTACAAGTAGCCAATTAGAAATATATTTAGAAGTTTCAACAACTGGTAGTTAAATAATATTAAAAATCTATTGTGGTAAGACAAGGTTCTGACAACAGGCCACCGTCATCAGACACTTTGGAAGTAGAATGTCTGAAACAAATGTGTCATTACCGATAAACCAGAAGGGGATTTGGTGTTTGTTGTTCCTTGTTGAACAGATTTCCTCCAGCATCTGAAAACATAGAGGGACATGATGTGTTAAAACAAGCCTGACTATCTCTGAAATGTATTTATTGAATTTGATCAAATGCACTTCTTATTCATTCACCTTAAATTTACCACAATTACACTGATAATCATCAGGAGAAGTAGAGCAACAACGAGGAACCTCAGGTTCTCCAGATAGTCTCCTGTGGCTAGAAGAGAGAGAGCATCATATAGACTCTGAGTTGTGAACATGTAGAATTAATTTCAACTTTATTCGATGTGCAGAGATTTATTTCACACTGAACTAGAAATACTGTTCAGCAGTTGTTTACCTCGGCCAATCAAGATTCTGATGAGGCCACTGTGACCTTTGACCACTGATATCTATCACTTCACCATTTTGCCCTTTGACCTCCAAATTCTTATCATTTCAACCCTGAATCAAACTGAACATTTTAAGTTTAAGGAAATTCCCTCAAGACCTTCTTGAGATGTCATGTTCACATACATAGGACGTATGAAAAACCTTTTTGATATAAACCTCCCACATGTCTCCTGATCAATAAAACACACAGTTATAAGACCTGGAAATTCACTCACGTTCAAACAGATGGACGGGATCAGACGATCGTCGACCTACATCATTTTCTGAGATGCAGTAGTAGACTCCTGGCTGGTTTGAGTACAAAATGTGGTTTTGATGCTTTGACACAATTTCATCCTTTTCCTCTCCCTGACTCTTCCTGTACCATGAGTAGTGTTGGACTGGGGGAAAGCTGTGACTGAAGCAGCTCAGCATCACGGAGCTCCTCCCGTCAAGCTCCTGCTTCTCTGCTGACCACGCGATGTACGTGTGTTTTGGAGAAACTAGCCGGGAAATTCAGGAGAAAAGACAACATCATTTTCTGAACATCATCAAAGATTAAACATGAATAACACAACAAGTGAAGAGACATTATTGCTGGTCTTTAAAACCAGACTGAGAAGAATGTGAAATGGGAGGATGAATAAGACTGGCTTAAGATTCACAGGTTTCACAAATTTTTTTCTCAGTAATTTCTCTTTGAAACAAACTACAGCCACAGATTTTAAGGTCACTGTTCCTTTTTAAATACAATAGTTTTTTATAAGGTTTGCTTAACGTTATTTTGAATTATTTATTATAAAAGTCTATCTGCAATTGATTTTGAAGTATAAACAACTTGAAATGTAGTTAAATAAAATACAAATATTTTGTACTAAGACAAAGTATGGGAACAGAGATTTAGAAACAAGAACCCTGAGGCTCTGCAACACCCTGACTAACTTAAAACTAGAACTAATACTTTTAACTTACTTCATTCACTGATTTTACGTAATTCTGGTTTTTATTCATTTATTTACTCTTTTATGACAGATTTTTTATTTGTTACATTCATATATCGATACAGTCATTACTTTTTTGTTATTTGGGAAGCACTGATCTGATCAGTATTTACTTTATACACAGTAATGTAGAATATATCCTCCTTGTTTATCCATTCACCATCACAAGTGCATAATTCTACTCACATCTGACTTTAACCTCAGCTGGCTGTGACTTTCCTCTTCCAAGGTCATTGGTGGCTTCACAGCTGTACAGTCCACTGTCAGAGGGACTGGCTGAATTCACCCTGAAGATCTGAGTCTGAGTCTGTTGGATGATTTCCTCTCTCCCATCAGTCGTCTTCCTCCAGGTGACAGAGCTCACTGGTGGGTTGGACTCGGCAGAACAGCTCAGTGTCAACGACGCATTTTCATTCACCTCAAGACCAGGATTGGCTTGAACTGTCACATGTTTGGGACTGTCTGCAGTAACCAAAGATATAGAAAACAGAGAATTGTCAATATTCTCTGTTTTCTATATCATGTTTTTTTTATATAGAATGATTATGCATAATATATGTTTTTTTATTTCACCAGGCTGTATATCAAGGTAAGTTTGGAGATAGTGGACTAGGGAGCACAATAACAAGCAAACATGTGAAAACAATTCATTGCATTTCACAAATACACTTCTATCCAATTATACTATAAGAAAACTTATAACTGCCTCGAGTCACAAGGCTTCAATTTAATAGGATTATTCTTTACTCTGGTGGAAGAATTACAGAGATTTAAGTACTTTAGGTCATTCATTTCTCAGGTGCTATTGTTTGAACTGTCAGAAGTAATAATTAATTTAAAAAAACTGGACCACTGAAAAAATAACTGAGAAAAATTTACTTTTGCATCAATATTTTTTTTACAGAAAGTTTTTGGATGAAAAACAAAAGTTGCAGCTGAAGTGAGTCGTCGGGGCAGGATTGGCATCGGTGTCACAGGTTAACGTGAGAGAACCACCAACTTTCACTTGGTTATCAGAAGAGCCACTGACAGAAATGCTCGTCTTCCTCGGCTTATCTGGAAAAAGGACCCAAGTGAAATGACCTTTATCTCAACAGCAGGTGAATCTGAAACAGAAGATTCTTTAAGGTTAATTCACAACCCAGATAGCACACGGATGTGGGCCACTTCAGGCAATGATCCATCACTTCTGGTCTTCTCGTGGTCCAGGACAAATCTGGACCAAGACACTTGCTATGTGAGTGACGGTCCACTTGGAATGTAATATTGTCAATTACATGCACAAGATTTTAGTTCAGAATTCAAATTAAATCAAGACATGAAGACAAAGTTTGGGGACAAAGCTTTTGAAACAAGAGCCCTGAGGCTCTGAAACAGCCTGAACGAGGACATACAGCAGATTGAGTCAGGAGCTGAACACATACTTTTATCTTACTTCATTCACTGATTTTACATAGGTCTAGTTTGTATTCTTTTATTTGCTCTTTTATGACAGATCTATTATTTTTTTTATAGTAATATTAATATTTTGATGTGTTTTCCTTTTTTTGTTATTTATGAAGCACTTTGTAACTTTGTTTTGAGAAGTGCTGTTTAAATAAATCAAGTTATGACAACGGGTCACTTTAATCATATTGAAATAGACGTTTTCAGTTCAATGAAATGTTTGATAAATTTAATGAATGAATGAATTGATATCGTGGAGTAATGTTTTCTTCTTTTTGGAACCAGCACGTCTGATCAGTATTTACTTTATACACAGTAATGTAGAATATATCCTCCTTGTTTATCCATTCACCATCACAAGTGCATCATTCCACTCACATCTGACTTTAACCTCAGCTGGCTGTGACTTTCCTCTTCCAATGTCATTGGTGGCTTCACAGCTGTACAGTCCACTGTCAGAGGGACTGGCTGAATTCACCCTGAAGGTCTGAGTCTGAGTCTGTTGGATGATTTCCTCTCTCCCATCAGTCGTCTTCCTCCAGGTGACAGAGCTCACTGGTGGGTTGGACTCAGCAGAACAGCTCAGTGTCAACGACACATTTTCCTTCACATCAAGACCAGGATTGGCTTGAACTGTCACATGTTTGGGACTGTCTGCAGTAACCAAAAATATAGAAAAAAATGAACTGTCAGTCTAACCACTGTTCAATATAATGTTTTTTTTTATATAGAATGATTATGCATAATATATGTTTTTTTATTTCACCAGGCTGTATATCAAGGTAAGTTTGGAGATAGTGGACTACGGAGCACAACAACATGCAAACATGTGAAAAAAATACATTGCATTACACAATTACACCACAAATTATACTATAAGAAATCTTTTAACTGCTTAGAGTCACAAGGCCTCAATTTAATAGAATTATACTTTACTCTGCTGAAAAATTACAGAGATTTAAGAACTTCAATTTCTCAGGTGCTATTGTTTCAACTGTCAGAAGAAATAATCTATTAAAAAAACTGGACCACTGAATAAATACATGAGAACAATTTACTGCTGCCTTGATAGTTTCTTTAATAAAGGAAGATTTGGTTTGATCTTTTTAGTTGAAAAAAACTGCTGCAGCTGAAACACTCACATTTCACCACCAACTCCTGCTCCTTGCTGTCCTTTGAGCCCTCAGTGTTCTGGGCACGGCAGAAGTACAAGCCAGCGTCGGCTGAAGTCACATTAATCTTGTGGTTGAGAGAGTGGATGGGTCGTGAATAAATATTATTTTCAGTGATTTTTAAAGACTGATGATTTGTGTTGGTCCTCATCAAGGTGAGAGTTGACTGTGGGAAACTTTCAACAGTGCAGCTGACTCTGATGGTTTGACCTTCTGTGACCTCAGACCTCATTGTCAGTAGAGGTTCAGTGGGCGGGTCTGTAGAGAGGAAGCAGAATCTTCTTTAAAGAAGGCACATTATTATTTTATTGTTTTTCTTCCCTCAGTGTCAACAACATATTTTCCTTCACATCAAGACCAGGATGGACTTGAACTGTCACATCGTTGGGACTGTCTGCAGTTACCAAAAATGTAGAATACAGAGAATTGTCAGATTTAACCACTGTTCATAATATAATGTACTTTATAATATAGAATGATCCTGCATTATATGTGTTTTTTATTTCATCAGATTTGATTTCGTTGTAGATTTGTAGGTAGCGGCCTAATTTATATAATGGAGCACAATAACATGTAAACCTGTGAAAACAATACATTGCATTACAACACACTTTATATTATTGTGGTGTTGAATTATATCACAAGAACACTTACAACTCAAAGTCACAATGCTTCATATCAAAACAATTATACTTTATACTGGTTGAAGAAGTACAGAGATGTAAGTAAAAGTAGAAATATCGCAGCACAAAAATACTCCATTACAAGTATAGTAGTTTATCAGGAGTATTCATTAAGTGGCAGAGTGGCACCACGTAACATTAGTGGATCATTATTATTGATAATTTAAATATTAAATGACTTTATATAGGGTCTGGTAGTTTATTGATATTTTCTAAGCTCTACAGTTCATAATCAAACAGACACATTTACTTTAGGTCATTCATTTCTCAGGTGCTATTGTTTCAACTGTCAAAAGTAATAGTTAATAGTAAAGTAAATGAAAAAAACTGCTTTTCATAGAATGATTTTTGAAAGTAAGATTTGGTTTGATCTGTTTGTTTGAAATAAAAATCTGAAACACTCACATTTCACCACCAACCTCTTCCACATGCTGTCCTTTGAGCCCTCAGTGTTCTGGGCACGGCAGAAGTACCAGCCAGCGTCGGCTGAAGTCACAGTAAACTCGTGGGAGAGAGAGTTGATGGGTCGTGAATAAAGATTATTTTCTGTGATCATTAGAGACTGAGGATATGTGTCAGTCCTCATCAAGGTGAGAGTTGACTGTGGGAAACTTTCAGCAGTGCAGCTGATGGTGATGGTCTGACCTTCTGTGACCTCAGACCTCATAGACAACTTAGGTTCAATGGGGGGGTCTGTAGAGAGGAAGCAGAATCTTCAGAAGGCACAGTATGATTTTATTGTTTTTCTTCCCTCTAGTCTGTGTTACATAGGTTTCTTGTAAATGTAAAAGTTCTGCAGAGCAAAAAATCTAAAAAATCAGTTATAAAGGCACCTCCCCTGAAGCTCCTAAACTCCTCTTCATCAGTCCAGCTCATACGATTTATTGTACTAAGTTGGGGACAAAGCTTTTGAATCAAGAGCCCTGAGGCTCTGAAGCAGCCTGAACGAGGACATACAGCAGACTGAGTCAGGAGCTGAACACAGACTTTCATCTTACTTCATTCACTGAAGGTCTAGTTTGTATTATTTTATTTGTCCTCTTATTACAGATTTTTTCTAGCCGACTTGACTGTGCCACTATGTAGAGTGAAGCTTTAGCCAAACTACTCTGGAGTCATAACTGATCTAGAAGAGTTCAAACACTATCGACTAAATGTGAGGCCAAAGTGTTTAGATCGCCACCTGGTGCCTGACTGTGGTATAAATCTCATCTCCTCAATTTTAGTGGATGGGACATGGACCAAACTAAAAAGTCTAAAGACACATCAACTGAAATGATCTCAAAGACGGATTCTGTCGTTTTTATCACTGGTGTTGTTCAAATGTTCATTTTCATCTAATTGCTTATTAATTAATCAATTCCATTGCTCAGGCATGAAGGATACATTTGACCACTAATTGCAATTTTATATATATTCTCAAAAGTATATTAATAGTCAAATTTTGATTATACATACCTTGAACGTTGAGGTTCACTTCTTCAGATGACCATCTCATGTCCCCCTTCCCTACGAATCTCAGAGAATATTTTCCGCTGTCACTTCTTCTCAGGTCACAGATCAAAATACTGCACAGTGGCTTCGACCCGGCAGAGTTAGCATTCTTCCAACTTGAAGATGGAGAACCAGTGTATTTGACTCTGTTTGCAAAGTCAGGACTGACCGGACTTGTCAAGGTGTTTGTGCTGTAAATGACAGTGGATGTATAGTCTCTGTCAACCCATCGTCTATCTTTCATCCAAAACCAGTTTGCATCATGATCATCAACATTTCTTGTGACTTGGCATTTAATTTCAACGCAGGATCCCTCAGTAGCCAGTAGCACACCAGGTTCTAGTCGAAAGGGACTTGTAGAAACATCTGTCGGTGAAAACACAAGTGGAGAAGTCAGTTAATCTTTAATTTACATGTTGGATAAAAACAACAGCATTATTTTCAAAGTGGAGAAATAAAATCCTCACGTTTTATTAGGGCCAGAAAAACCAACCACGTGACTGTCTGAGCCTCCATCTCATGTGGGACTACAACTGGATTTCTGAAACAAATAAAAACTGAACAGTGGATAAAAACATCATTAGATCACAGAATTTTTTACTTTTTACTGTAATATGTGTGATCAAAGTTATTTTTAACTATAAATCAGCTTGTTTAAGAATTTATTTCTTCCTCTTTTTATTTATTTTACTGACATTTAGAGCTGTCTTTGTTTTGTTCCTCTTTTCAAGATGGTTGTGAAATTCCCCTTTGAAAAACATAAGTCCCCTCAACTCTACGCAAAATTTGTCATTTATGAAAGGAATTTAAATTTAATTACTTTAGAATGGAATATTTGTGCCACATGTTTTATTAATCCCAGAATTCAATTTCTTTTTTCCCTTTAATTACTAAAATATAGTTTTTTTCTTTTCTAATTTTACTTGACATTAGCTACTTGTTCCAATCACTTTTATTCAAGAAACCCCAAAGCACATGTAAAATGTGTTGACTGCAAACATAACAGTGTCTTTATTAAATTCAACTTTTTGAACCTTTTAGTCATTTCTGTCTCGTTGGGTTCATCTCAGTCTTCAGGGAACTACGACATCTGAAACTGATGTTTGAGTTTTCATTTGGAAAAAAGTATTTCAACTAAATGGAAGAAAAATGGTTTTAAATCATTATTAATTTAATTAAAAAAAAAACTTGTTTAGTCCACAAAGAATACAGTTTGTCAACAGTGATTAAACTGTAAATAAAACTTTTATTAATATTTTACTCAAGTAGATTAAAATCATGAGGAGGCAAATAACCATAGAAGCTTGTTTTTACCTCAGAGGACCCACTTGTATCAGTCTGTCAAACACAGCCTCACTCCGAGAATGAGACTTTACAGAAAAAGGAAGTTTTCACACTTTGAAAGGGGATGCTTATAGTTAGCATCCCTTATTATACAGTGATAGCGTTCACAGCTTCTCACAGTATCTGCCCTCAGATGCACTTCCTCCCACTTCCTCTTTTTGTCGTTCTTTGTCGTGAAGTCTTGTCCACAGGCACAGAGCAGTTTACCCCCCTGCGGTGCAGGAAGAAGAGCAGCCGGATTATTAAAGACCCCTTTCACCCCAGCCATAAACATTTTTGCCTGCTGCCATCTGGCCGACGGTACCGCAGCATCCGGGCCCGCACCACCAGGCTCAGAGACAGTTCCATCCCCCAGGCCATAATACTTTTAAACTCCTCTCCATGACATCTTTGCATATTTGCACTATTGTTGTTTTATATTCTCCTCAGCTGTTATATATATATATTTAGATATATATACTTTATTTTCTATTAAAAATTTTGATATTCCTTTTTATTCTATTTTATACTATTTCTCTTTTATTTTATTTTATAGGCTGTCATTACTTGAGCATTGTTATGCCTGAGACTCAAGCATTTCACTGCCAGCGACTGCTTAATGTTATTGTTATGTCACTTCATCGGTGATGAAGTGCTTCGGATGCGGAGAGGAGGGACACTCGGTGAGATCCTGTCCGAAACAGAGTAAACCGGCTCCCCCCGGTCCTGGTCGGGCTGTGAGGGCCCCTGCTCCTCCTCTGGTACCTAAGCGAGGGGGCTCCCCCCGTGTCCGAGCGGCCGATAGCGTCTCCACGGGCTGCTCCATGGAGAAGCGAGGCTGTGACCGAGCCAACACAAGGGGTGAGTTCAGTAAATGCACTGGGTGTCGGGGGAATGTGTTGGGTAACGGTTTTGTGGGTGATGGTAGAGGAAAAGGAGGTGGGAGGTAAAGGCGAAGAAGAGGGTGGTGTAGGTAGCAAACAGGTGGAGGAGAGGACATGTGGAGAAAAGGGCTCTGAGCAGGATGGAAGGACAGTCTAAAAAAAGGACGAGAAGCAGGTGAGGGCAGGGTGCCGTGGAGTGAACAGGTGGAGGAGATGGAGATGGAGGAAGAAGCAGTAAAATCAAAACAAACAGTAAAAGGCAGGAGATCAAGCTGGACAGTTTTAAATGAAGCAAAGAATAGTAAAGTACTAATGGACAGTGATGTGAGTGAGTGTGAGTGTGTGTCTGACAGCAGCGATTTTCCGCCTTTTAACAGCAGTCAAAAAAAGAAAATGCACACAATAGATAAATGTAAATCGTTTTTACATCACACAAAGAATCAGCAACTCAAACTTGAAGAACACTTCCCAGATCTCAGTCTTTTTATTTCCTCAGCCAGACTCCACATGAGCCAGACCAGGAAGTTTTTAGGTTAAAAAAACTGGTGCTCAGAGCAAAGAGACAACTGAGCAGTGATGGAAAGGACAGCAATGTGTGTATGAATTAATTTATTGTTTTCTGTTTTTGTTTCTAACATTTTAAACAACATTGATGTTTTTAACGTTTGGGTTTTAAAAGTGAACGGTGCAAGAGATCAAAAGAAAATAACCTGTATTTATGAAATCATGAAAATGAAAAAAATATTTTTACATGAAACGCAGAGTGATATTATTAATGAGACTGACTGGAGGAGGGAGTGGGGAGGGGAGGCCATTTTAAGTCTCAACACTTCTCTGAGTGGAGGAGCGGGCTTCCTCTTCTCCACGGCTTTTAAACTAAACTCGCTGGAGGTCAAACATGTGATCCAGAGGAGGCTTCTTTTAGCCAAAGCTCAGTTCTACCATTTTACTGCTGTTTTTATTAACGTCTATGCTCCAACAACCGGTGCAGAGAGGAAGTAGTTTTTACTGAAAATAAGTGAGGTTCTTAATGATTGTGCCATGGAGGCGGTGGGGATTTTAACTGCACTGAAGATGAGATTTTAGACCCCAACCACGCAGAGCCTCATCCAGCCTCTCAGCACGCCTTAAAGCAGCTGGTCCGCTCTCACAGCCTGGTGGAGGTGTGGAGGAGGATGCACCCAGACTGCAGACAGTACACCTGGTCCCACATCAGAGAGAGTAGGGTCTCCTCAGACAGGCTAGACAGGATGTATTGTTTTTAACATCACTTCAACATTTTTAAAAGCTGTGCCATCATGCCGGCTGGTTTTAGTGATCATTCCCTACTTTTATGTCATTTTTTGTCAGGAATGTTTTACCAGAGAGCGCGTAAAGGCATTTTAATTCTGTTTTAACATTCGATACGAATTTTAGAGATTTTTTTATGTATTTCTGGGGTGTTTTTAGAAAGAGGAAGGGCGAGTTTAACAGTCTTAGGCAGTGGTGGGACCATTGCAAGACACAAATAGGCCTATTGTGTCAACAACACACCCTCAATGTCACACCAGACGCCACTCGATCTATGAAAGATCTTGAGACTGACATAGTGGAACTAGAATATTTAAGTGAGTCCACCGGAAATCAAGGTTATATTAAAAGTAAATTACAGGGCCCGCTGAACAGGTCCCATCTCCAAAACATTATTGAAATGGATGCTCCAGCTAGCTACTTCTTCAGTCTGGAGAAAAAGAACGGGCAGAGGAAAGTAAAACACACACTTCTCGCGGTCATAGGGCAAGCGCTAATTGAGCCTAGCCAGATAAGAGAGTGGGCTGTGAGTTTTTATCAAGCACTGTACTCTTCTCAGAAGAGTCCAACTCACAGTTCGCTGCCCCCCTCCAGATGCAGGAGCTGCTGACCGCCCTGCAGGGCATGCAGGGACGGCGGGCTCCTGGCATTGATGGTCTCACACCGGAGTTTTATAAAGCTTACTGGGGCATTTTATCGCATGATATTTTACAGGTTTTCACTGCTCCCTAAGAAGGGGAACCTGCAGGACATCAAGAACTGGCGCCCTGTGTCATTGCTCTGTGTGGATTATAAACTTCTGTCCAAAGCACTGGCCTCCAGGCTGGAGAAGGGTATGGAGCAGGTCATTCACAAGGACCAGACCTACTGCGTGCCCGGCAGGCAGTGTTGCCATAGTTACTCTAAAAAAGTAACTTAGTTACTTTACAAGTTACTTGCTTTTAAAAGTAACTAAATTAGATTAAAAGTTACTTGATTTTAAAAGTAACTAAGTTAGATTACAAGTTTCTTTATTAGTTACATTCAGCAGCTGCCGACAACACCCCCGCCGCCTAAACATAAAAATGACAACCGGTTTAGCCAACACTCACTTTATTAAAAACCGCCAACTTTCGATACGCAAGATTTAAAGTTCAGGATAAAGTCATATACTTGATTTTATTTTACTTATTACTTAACTCAAGTAAATCTAAGGTTTACATGGTCCGTTAAAAGAAATGCATCACAAGATAATGTCCATTTCATGATGCAATGCATTTTGTGTGTACATGCATTCTTCAGAAAACACTTTTGTACTGTGACTTGTTCACAAATTAAACAATGTCAATAAACTTTAAAGTTCATCATTTGTCCAACATATTACATTTTATGTTGAGCTACAGTATATTTACATTTCAGGTGTGTGGGTTTGGATTAAGTTCACAACACTGGAAAGCACAAAAAAAACATTCAGCAGTGATTCTCAGCATTTCTTGTCTAACTGTATTTCATTTATATATATATATATAGATTGTGTTGTGTAATAATGCATTAAACGTGATACCATAAAATGGTGTGCCTTTTGGCATTCAATAAATTTGGTTATCAAAATAAAATATTGAATATTAATACTAAAAATATTTATATTAAATAATACATTTGATTGATTAAAGTTAACTCGGGGCACCGCCCTTCATAGAAAGGGAAACAGACAAATTTAGAACTGTGATTAACAATTAAATTAATAACAATAAACAAAATTACCATAGAGATAGTTTGCTAAGTTGAAGGATATAGAGTTCTTGACAGTGTAGAGGTTGGCGAAATTCACTTATGCAGCATAATGAATAAACATTTGTCAAAGAAAAACATTCATTATGATTATGATAGAGTATAGAACTTCAAATTAATAACTGTGTACTTACTAAACAAAGATATGTATGTGAGTATGCGTGTGTTTGTCTGTGTGTGTCAGGATGCTTCCAAAATGGCAGTTGGCCACTTCGAAGAAAATGGACTCCCCCCTTTGGAATGTTTACGACATGTGGCGGGGGTCAGAGCGATGGGTGAAGAGATGTGCGTGTGTCTGTGTTGTTGCCAAACTAGAGAAAGTTACTAGATGCATGCAAGGAGACTGAAGAGCAGAACTAACATTAACTTTCAAATAACTTATAACCAAAACATCACAGCAACACAAATCAAACTTATAAATATCACAAGGAATCGAATAAACAGTCTTGCTTAGCCTAATATAATTATGAAGCACAGTTGTGTCACTGTCCATGGAAAGGGAACGAAAAGTTGCTTTGCTTCTGGAAGTTCTGTGAAGTCGTCTTACTGGTTGTGTGGCTCCTGCCTTTGTGGTTCTGTTGTGCAGAACAGTGGTTTTGCTGTTTGAAGTTCTCCGGCAGGACATCGTGTCGCTGCTTGAAGGTTGGTAGAACTTGGATTGGAGGAGGTTTCCCTCGCTCGCTGAGTGGATAGCTGAAACTCTTGCTCAGATAGAGACGTGGGGTGCCTTGAGTTGAGGAATTAAAAAGAGGAGTTGGATTTGATTTGATTTGATTTGGACAAGCCAGACTTCTCCCCGCGTTGCATGGAAAGAGAATGAAGAGAGGGAGACCTGTCCGTATTTTGGCTTGGTGACCTCATTGATCATAGGGCCTAGAGTGACCAATAGTGGTTTTCACACCTCTGTGTAACGTTCAGGCATCCTGGGAGACTACACATGAAGGCCGAACACCAGTAGTTCACAAATACCAGGTCCCAACAATTATATATGAAGTAATATGCAATCATTTCACACTCACTTTATTTACATTTTAAGTTGCAAAATAAGGATTTTAACCGTTTATCCCTCACATTTTGCTAAGTAAACTATATTTCCCCAAAACCTTAATTTAACAGTTGTAAATATTTATCCATTTTAGCTCAGTAATGTTACTTCTGTGCCTACTTGCTAACTATTTATAAAATTCTCCTAATGGCAACAAGCAGGGTTTTGTTGTACCTGCATAATGTTTGTTGACCACATGAACTCTTCAGACTCTCTATGATGACTTATTGTGAATATAAACTTCCTCAGGCCCGAGGTCAAATCCTGACGTCAGAGTATTAACTCTCATCTTGGTGTGAGCTGCTGGAGTCTCTGTTGGTCGTCTGACGTCGGGGCGTCGCTGTGAATCTCACCTGTGGAGAGTTCAGCTCCACTTCACCTTCACTGGTGTGGTCGTCCAATAGATTTGAAGATGTTGGTGCACGTGCAGCTGCATCACTAATGTTTTCATAGTCCTGCAGGCTCTCTGGTTCATTCTAGGATGAGAGTGAAGGTAGTTTATAGATTATTTGTGTGAGAATATCTGGAATAAATTCAACTAATAGCAAAACATAGAGACTGATATAACAAAATGAGAGGTCACGGATTCCTGACGTTTTCTAACTTGCGTTGGGTTGGACACCATCGAATACACAGAGTCTTCTTCCACCTTTCTTTGCTTCTTCCTTGAAAAACAAATATCCACATGACGTGTACTGTTCAATAACACCTTTGTTGTTCTGGTATTGTAACACAAATATTAAATTCTCACTTTATGTTCGTCTTAAAGTGCAGAGGAGCGTAGTGGACAGAATAGTCCTCAGTGTTTCCAGCCTTCTGTCTCTTGGGGTTTTGTGCAGAGGCAGCCTGAGCAGATGCAGACAGAAAATATCAGTGATTATCAAGCAGCAACTGAGTCACTTCATTAATACTCTAAAATGGATGCTGTACAGGTTGTCTTTCATCACTGGTCCCAGTATACTGAGATATAAGTGTACTGATAGACAGCTACTGACAGGGCAAACAGTGAGGGCAGGATATGGAAGAACAAGGAGGGAAAAGCAACAGCTTGAACAGTAAAATACACATCTGCCTGTAGAGCCAGATTAATACTGATGATAGAAGATGGAAGGCAGTAGCTCTACATGGTCAGTTTGAGGAGTTGTAGATATCATGATAGATTATTTATTTACAATTTTTAAATCTGATGTTGTTGTTTTGTTTCAGATCCTTGCATCCTTGTGTACTCAAAATAAAACAAATAACACAATCTGGGACTTTGGAGGCTTTTTAATATCAACATTAAAACATATTTGATTACATATTGAAATTATGACATATTTTAGAGTATTTAGAAGAACAGCTGTAACAGGTCAGAAGTGATGAAGGACAACCTTGAATATCCTGAACCTTAAACCTATACTCTCCATAATCACTGTTACCTGTGATTTTCAATATAGAAATAGCAAATTAGAAATAGATTTAGAATTTTCAACAACTGGTAGTTAAATTATAAACAAATATTTTGTGCCAAGACAAGGTTCTGACAACAGGCCACCATGACCAGACACTTTAAATGAAACTCTTTTTAATATAAATCTTCTTGAGTTTTACTTAAGTCTCAATATATAATTTGTTTAAATTTATTGTTTTCTTGTTTAAAGTTTTGTCTCAACCCGGACTCACCTGGGGCAGATTCAAACTGCTGTAAACAAGGTTGATGTCGGTCGGAGGCCTGTGGAATATAAAAGATATGTTAGAATAAACACTTTCATAAAGAGTCAATGACTATTATAAATAACAGGGCCGACTTTCATTGTGCCATTCAAGTCTGGAGGATCTAGAAAATAAATGGATGCTTTGTCCCACACAGTGTTCCTTGTCCTGGGTGGGGACAGTGTGTTGTGTGGGATGGGTCTTACGTGCTGTCTGGAAGAGGCTGGAGCCCAGGAGCCTCTGGACGCTCCAACTGCTCCGAAAAACCAGAAGGGGATTCGGTGTTTGTTGTTCCTTGTTGAATAGATTTTTTCTTCTTGTATCTGAAAACATAGAGGGACATGATGTGGTTACTCATGTCAGACCATCTCTGAAATGTATTTATTGAATCAAATTCTCTAGTTATTCATTCACCTTAAAACTACGATGATTAAAATGATGATAATCAGGACAAATAGGGCAGGAAGGAGGAACTTCAGAATGTGCAGAGAGTTTCCTGTGGTTAAAAGAGAGCATCATATAGAGCTTGACCTTTGACCTTTGGCTACAAAAATCAAAAACAGTGTTGGGACATGGTTTTTGTGCAAACCACAGGCCTCCTTTCAGTCAAACTTGTAACAAACATGCCGCATGTGCTGGAGTGGACTCAATCCCCCAAGATGCAACAGGTTCCATTGATCTTAGAAAGACAAGGAACTCAGTCTCCCAGAGGATGTAACAGGATGCTGCATGTCCTGGGGTCTGGGCAATGTCACACAAAGGTGTCAAGAACCACAAGGGTCAACTCCTATTGGTCACTCTGGTCCAAGACCTGTGAGGACACCGGGGCCAATATAAGGAGAGGTCTCCCCAAGATCTTTCTCTTTCTACAATCCTTCGAAGGCCAGCAGGCTGTCCAGCCTCTCTTCTCCTACATCGCTAAGGGGGGGGGGGGGCCGGGCTGATCCA
>CM028865.1:8853-21448 GCA_016801935.1 Platichthys stellatus | reverse complement strand
CACGGAACTGCAAACTGAACAGCAACTTCTTTTCCTCTTTCCCTCGGACTGGTAACATAATCTGGGCTTAATAATTATACTACGCTAAGCAAGACTGTTTATTTGATCGGTGTGTGTTTATAAGTTTGATATATGCTGTGATGTTGTAGGTATAAGTTAAATGAAGGTTAATGGCAGTTAGGCTCGCCACAGGCTTTGTCCCTGATTATCATTATCTGATTAACATACACACAGACACGCATAGCATCTCACCAAGATAAACCTTCCCCCTCATTAATATTGCATAAGTGAATCTTGCCAACCGTTACACTGTTAAGAACTCCATAACCTTCATTGTTCATTATATAATCTTCAATGGTAAAATATTGAGATTTCTAATTGAACTAGATCTAAATGAGACTGATCTTAATCAATAAATTGGGTTAGGGGATCTTTTCCCTTCTATGAAGGGTGGTGCCCCGCGAGAACTTTAACCAATTAAAGTTATGATTTAATATTAATATTTTAAATATTAATGTTTTACATTTTATTTTGATAACCAAATTTATTGAGTGCCTAAAGGCACACCATTCTATGGTAACTCTTTTTAAGCACTATTGCACAACATAAATGGTGCCCAGTGTGAGGCAGAGTACAGTTGGCAAAAACTTCATGACTGTGCAATATTAATGTGTTTTTCATTTTTGGCAAAAGCCAGAAATAGAATTTTCAGTCAAGCCAGAGGCTTGAATTCAATTCCACTTGTCTGCTACCGGAGTAGACATTCAACCGTATTTACAAACAAGTGCATTGTGGTGAAATTTAATTTACTCATTAAATTAAATGTTTATTAATAATTAATTATTAAGAACTACCACTTTAAGTCCCATAGTGTTACCCTAAAAGATTGCTATTGTTGCTAATAATTCTAGTTGAACGTTCTTTGTTGAAATTTTGAGAATTTCTTTTACATTTGAATATCACATATTCAATGTTAACTGGTCAAGCTGCGAAATTGCCTGTAACTGTTAAATGCTTTTGAATTAAGACATAGCGTGCCACCGGCCCTATGTAACAGAGCTTGTACCTGGCTGTTACTGCCTAGCATATCAGCCTAAGTTGGATAAGAGAACATGAGAAAGAGCCACAGCGTGCTTACAGCCCTGTGAATTTATAGAACCCCTAACTGTTACTGCCCTGCATATCAGTTAGTGTGATTCAAAGTTTGGTGAATTGTTTTACTCACCATAGTTTTGGTTAGGCTAGTGTAAGATCAAATCCACACTACAAGGTGTCTGCCATTGCAACACCAAAGCCAACCACACTGTTTTGATTTATAAACTTAAATCTAATCCTTACATTTCAGATCCAACAATGGAGAACCCCTGTGTAGAACAATTTGTTTCTTCCCTAGCACCGAGCCTGAACCCTGGCTATCCTGAATTCATCAACAAGTTCAACTTCAATGAGTGTAATAAAGAAATAGATTCTTTACTTAATGACAGGTGTGATGCACAAACAGCATCACAGGGTCCATTGTTGAGATGTATGATTCTTAATTTCCACAGGCAAATCAACCTTGCCTGTCAGAGCAAAGCAGCCATGGAACAGGAGGTAAATGCCCTTAGAGCACAAAATGCTTTTCTCCTCCAGGAGGTTCAGACTGCTAGTAAGAAAACTCTGCACTATTTGGAAGACCTGCACTCAGCAGAGTCAGATCTGTTTTCACACAAGGAGGAATTGTTAAAACTTAGATTAGAAGGCGCGGCCTCACATCATCATTTTTGAACCAATGTGATTCTGGTTTCTCCGATTCATACTCCTCTGATAGTGTACGGTTAACTCCCTCTTCACTCTCAAGATGGGAAAGAATCCCATCCGACACGAAGTCTTTCTGAATGAAGTCACTTTCTGATCCTCCACTGATAGGAAGAGGTAACAGCTTCCTAACCGCCCATCTCTCTGACTCTGAGACTGACATTGATGACATATGTAGTTTATCTTCAAGAACACATTGTGCCTCATACACTTCTCATCCACTGCTGCATGACACATTGCTCCGTGCACAACTCTCGAAAGGGGGGACTTCAACATTCAAAAATGTTTTAGCACCTCCCACTCAACCAGAGAGACCTGTAGAAGGAGATGCACGCAGCCGGACCTCACAGTGTCCGCGCTTCGAGTTGCTGGAGTTTCTAGCTAAAGATATTGAACAATTTGATCCAGACAACTGTGATCACAACATTGATAATAACTTTAGAGAACTAGATCTCAGCTTAAGTGATGTGCCAAATGCAACAGAAAGAGAGAAGGTTAGACTTGTGTTAAAAACCAGCTCTACAGCTGTTAATTCGGTCACTTCCTTCCAGTGTCACGAGTAACTACACAGAGCTCCGTCAAGCACTAGTCGAGGAATTCTCTTCTACTGCTGATGAGATAACAGCCATTGTTACAGCATCCAAAATTAAACATTCACGTCGCGAAAATCCCTAGGATTATTTCAAACGTTTGAGGCATGTTTATTTTCAAGGAAAGAACGAACCGTTTTTTTCCGGTGGCCCGGCAACTAGAATGGCAGCAGAGAAAGGAGCTCCTGCATCGACATAAATAATACCCCGTAATTCAAATTCTTAACACGGCTAAAGTGAGTTAAACTCAAAGAATGATGGGTGGGGGTAAAAAGAAAAAGGAGGGAGCCAGGTATCAGAGTCAAACCGACCGAGAAACCCGAAACAACGGCAATGCTAGCAGTCGCCTCCGTGGAGAGGGGAGTCTGGGAATGGAGAGAGCACACAGGTCGCTTGGCCCACAGCCACCTGCGGGCGCGCCCCCGCGCTCTACAGTGCTACGGTTCCTACAGTTTAATATTAAGGAGAAAATCCTCCATGCTGCGTGGAAGAAACCCATCTGTGTTCAAGAAAAGCGAGTGTACTTTGACCACGATTACGCCGAGAATGTACAGCAGAGGAGGAAAGAGTACACTCCCATCAAAAAAGCGCTCAAAGAAAAAAGGATCCGCTTCCAAACTCCGCTGACGAGGATGCGCGTGCACTTCGATTCAGGCACGGTGACGTACAGCACCGCCGAGGATGCCGCGGAGGATTTAAAGAGACGTGGATTCACAGTGGGTCCGCTATCGTTAAGAAGATCCAAAGACATCACCGTGGAGTCCATCAACAAACTTCTACCGTGGAGTACAGCAGGGACTCAGCGAGCAGGGAACGCGCATAACTGTCAGGAGAGCGCACGCGAGAAGTTGAAGGTGTTTCAGAGGCCAGCCAGCCAGGATGCCATAATAATGGATGAGTAATTTTCTCCGCCCCTCCCTCATAGAGATATGTTAATCTATCTCCACCTGTAAGTTAATGGTTCTTAAGCAATCGATACCTTAATTTAATGTTACAATAAGCTAAAGAAGCTATAAACATAAAGCCACAGTAAAGACTCATGTGGAACCTGTGACCTCCCTTAAATATAAGTTAGTATAGCAACGGTTCGATGCAGCTGACCTTCATAATAGGCCACCACTTTTTTTCAGTGTTTCTATTTTCTCATATTTTATTTCCTAAGTACTGCTGAGGGGCCCCACTTAGTGGCATTCCCCCCTAAAGAGGTTTCAAGAGAACCTCCGAACTGGAAGACCTGTTCTGTAAGTTTATCACATGTTCAGTGAATGTTATATCTTGTGTTGTGAGGGCTTTGACTGAATTCTTAAAGGTACAAGAAAACATATTTATGGTGACTAATGTGAATGCAGTATTATAATATACAGTCTTGGAATGTGAATGGCATAAACAATCCCATCAAAAGGAGCAAAATAGTTGCAAAGTTGAAACGAGAAAAAATTAATATAGTTTTTCTACAGGAAACGCATCTCTCTGCTATAGAACATGAGAAATTTAAGAAAATTGGATATAGAAATACCTTTTTCTCCTCACACAGGACAGGAAAGAAAAGGGGAGTAGCCATTCTTATTCCAAATTCTGTTTGTTTTGAATTGATCGCAGAACATAAAGACAAAGAGGGTAGATTTGTCCTAGTCAGTGTTAATTTTGGCAGCTATTTTTGATTTAGTCTTAGTCTTAGTCTTTTGACGAAAATGCATTTTAGTTTTAGTCACATTTAGTCATTTTTATCCTTCTTAGTTTTAGGACTAAAACAAATTACATTTTAGTCTAGTTTTAGTCGACGAAAACGAATTCCATTTTAGTCTAGTTTTAGTCACATTTAGTCATTTTTATCCTTCTTAGTTTTAGTCTAGTTTTAGGCACATTTAATAGCCACATTAAACTCCTTTTCTATAAAAACATATAGCTGCAACCTAATAGCTTAAAAATATATATTTAGTTTTAAATGTGAAAACAAAAAGGGAGAGCAGGTCATGATGAAGAAGCTGAGGGGCTGATCTCTGAGCAGCTGAGACCAGAGAAACTCTGTGTTTTCACTGTTTCCATAGTTAAGAAGCAGTCGGTCACTGAGAGGCTGCTCATAGAGAACGATCTCTGCTTTCACTGTGTCTCTCTGAGCGAGTGCACGGGGCGGGGGGCGGAGCTACGGACCGGAGCGCTATTTGGGGCACACACAGACACAGTCACTCACCCGCTCCTGATACTTCATGACGGCCTGATACGATGATGTTTTAAAAATTATTGTGACTTAGTCATCCACCAACATTTTCGTCTCGTCTCGTCAACGAAAATTAAAATAGATTTCGTCATAGTTTTTATTTTCAAAGATCCGTTTTCGTTACGTCTTTGTCTCGTCTTCGTCATGGAAAAAGGGTCGTTAACGAATATATTTCGTCGTCGTCTTCGTCAACGAAATTAACACTGGTCCTAGTCAAGGGAAAAATAGAGCAGGAAGAAGTTACTTTGTGTAACGTGTATGCACCCCCTGGTAGCAACATCTCTTTCTTCAGGGAGGTATTTAACCTCATTGCTGCAGAAACATGTGGCACATGTCTATGTGCAGGGGACTTTAATTTACTTCTTAATCCTAAATTAGACACAACAAATCGAGTGAGAAGAAAGAATCTCTTAGAAAAACAAATAAATAAAATTCTTCAAGACCTTGGACTAATTGATATTTGGAGATATCTACACAAACACGATAGTGATTTTACCTTTTACTCTGCAAGGCATAATATATACTCTAGAATCGATTATATCTTCATGTTTAGCAGAGATTTCCATAAGGTGAAATATTGCACAATTGGACAGAGAGATATTTCTGATCACTCAGGCTTAACTTTGAAATTTACTTTAGATAGAAATCCTAAAACTACTTTATGGAGGCTGAATACTGGTTTATTAAATAGTAATTCATTTAAAACTGAAATGGCCAAGGAAGTAGAAACTTATTTAGAACATAATGATAATGGAGAAGTCAGTCCTGCAATTCTATGGGATGCAGCAAAAGCATTTCTTAGAGGAAAGCTAAGTGTGCTAGGCTAAAAAAGATCAGAGATAAAAAGCTGTCAGACTTGCAGAAGCAATTAAAAAATCTTGAGCTACTTCATACTACTAACAACGACCCCTCTTTACGTGAGCAAATGAGGCCTGTTAAGCAGGAGATAGACAAAATTCTTAGTGAGGAAATTGAAAAAAAAATGAAATTCTTAAGACAGCGATATTATGAGGCAGGGCCTAAAGCGTCTAAAATACTTGCATGGAGAATTAGAAAACAGCAAGCAGAAAACTCAATTCACAAAATTAGGGATCCTATCACAAATAAGGTAACTACTAAATTAGAGGAAATTCAGAGTGCATTTGAAAAATATTACAGATTACTATATACACAGCCAGACAAATCAGACAGACTTACAATTCAAACATTTCTCTCTTCTTTAGATCTCCCCTCAATAGGTAAAAATCAAAACGAGGAGTTAATTCGTGAAATCTCAACCGAGGAAATAGATATTGGAATCTCAAATCTTAGAGCCAATAAATCACCAGGCTGTGACGGATTTCCTCCGGAATGGTATAAGTGCATGAAAGAATTCTTGGTTCCTTTATTGAAGGCTTCCTTCAACTACACTCTCAGGGGTGGGGCTCTCCCGCCATCATGGAGCGAGGCATTTATTTCAGTAATACCAAAGGAGGGAAAAGACAAAATGGACTGCAAAGGGTATAGACCAATAAGTGTCTTAAACATAGACTATAAACTGTATGCAGCTATATTGGCTAAAAGATTAAACACAATAATGCCTTCCTTGATAGATGAGGACCAAACAGGTTTTATAAGTAATAGGCAAACACACGATAATATTAGAAGAGCCATAAACATTATTAATCAAATTTCAAAAGGAACATCAAGCGCAGTCCTTCTCAGCCTAGACGCCGAGAAGGCATTTGATTCGGTAGGATGGGATTTCTTATTTCAAGTTATGGAAAGATTTGGTTTTAGTGATTCATTTATACAATGCATAAGAATGCTGTACTCCTCCCCAACAGCGAGGATAAAAATTAATGGGAGCCTTTCGAATCAAATAATGCTACAACGAGGATGTAGGCAAGGTTGCCCATTAAGTCCACTACTTTTTAATTTTTTTATCGAGCCCCTTGCCCAGGTTATCAGAGAGGAGACCGCTCTGGTGGGTATAGATGTGGGAAGTGTGGAGAACAAAATTTTTCTATATGCGGACGACGTCCTTGTCACAATTAAAAATCCTGAATCTGGTATCCCATTGCTTATGAACATCCTGGGAACGTATGGGCAATACTCTGGTTATACACTGAACGTACAAAAAACCCAAGTCTTGACCTTCCATTTTACGCCCTCAAAGCAATTGATGGGCAGGCACCAATTTAATTGGCACCAACCACAACTTAAATATCTTGGTGTCTCATTGACAAAGGACCTTTCACAACTATATGATGTTAATTATAAACAGATAAATAAGAAAATATATGATGATCTGGGCAGGTGGAGCTTGCTCCCCCTCGACCTCGGCAGTAAAATTCGGACAATCAAAATGAATATTCTCCCAAGATTATTATACTTATTTTCAGCACTTCCAATAGAGGTTCCTGCAAAACAATTCAGAGAGTGGGATAAACATTTTTCAAGATTTATTTGGAACAACAAACGACCAAGGGTGAGATACTCAACTTTACAGCAGCCGGGGGAGAGGGGTGGCATGGCCCTGCCTTGTCTTAAAGATTACTATCTGTCAGCTAAACTCCCACCTTCAAGGCCATGTTCTTACGTAACTTACATCCATGTATCCGCACACATGTTGTACTGATGACACAGGAAGGAAAACCTTCAATGCAGCAGATCAGGAAGATGTCACAGGTGGCTTGGGAAACTGTTATCACTCTCAAGGCTACAGTTGGTGCAACCAAGCCTGTCAGAACAAACACCAAGGTGTCAAATTTATCCACAGCCTCAAAAAGGCCCCCTCACAACAAAACGAGGGGGGGTGACAGCAGGCAGCATGGGGACACAGAGCGTATCCGCCATGTCCACCAACTGCCCAGAGATAGGCATTCCCACAGTAGAAGCTGCAGGAAGCCGTACTCTGACATTCTGGCCCAAGCAGACAACCACTACTCAGAAGATGACGACAGCATCTCTGAGTACAGTTCAAAATATGGTTATGACCGAACACACAGTGACAGCGCCTCTGAACGCAACTTAGAGCCTGGCCCCGCAGCGCGTTACAGCCCTGAGCCACGACAGGGCGATCCAGAGCTCGCTCCTCACGGCCATAACCATAACACAGTTAATCCTGTACGGACAGTCAGTATTAAGTTTCATGCAGTTAAATAGGAAAACTGTTTTGTTAGCAACAGCAGCAAACTCAAAAAAACCTAAATTCTGATTAAACTTATATACCACTGCCAACTTTGTAAATATGTTTGGATCGACCACCTTTCATATCACAATAAAGAGTCCATACCAAACAGGGTATGACATTAGCATATTATTACATAAACAATGATAGTCATTTGAATTTTGAGATTTTGAAAATTATGACATCCTTCTGCAGCAAACCTGAGAAATTTTAAATTGTTAAATCTAACAGATACGACTGAGTACTACATTGAGTAAGATCCAATGAGGAAACAAAACTCTTGGACATTCCAAAAAAAAGAATGACCTTATCATTGTACGTGCCTCTCTCTACATCTTGTCTTACAATTAAAAATGTCACATTTTTCTGTTTTCTCTCTAAACCTAGTGAACAGCACAGGTTATTCATATTGTACTGTTACTGTAACTCTGAATGATTTGTCAAATTTGAATCTTGCTTAGCTTAACTAGATAGTATATACAAATGCCCAGATGTTACCGTCCAAATGAACTGACAATTGACTTTTCCAGCCTTGCACTAAACATGTTCAGATATGCCCTCAGGAACCCACGTCAGATGCGATCCCTTAAGCCATGGTTTTTGTGCAAACCACAGGCCTCCTTTCAGTCAAACTTGTAACAAACATGCCGCATGTGCTGGAGTGGACTCAATCCCCCAAGATGCAACAGGTTCCAATGATCTTTGAAAGTCAAGGAACTCAGTCTCCCAGAGGATGTAACAGGATGCTGCATGTCCTGGGGTCTGGGCAATGTCACACAAAGGTGTCAAGAGCCACCAGGGTCAACTCCTATTGGTCACTCTGGTCCAAGACCTGTGAGGCCACCGGGGCCAATATAAGGAGAGGTCTCCCCAAACTCTCTCTCTTTCTACAATCCTCCCGAGGGCGCAAGGCTGCTACAGCCTCTCTTCTTCCATCTCTCCGAGGGCGGAAGGCTGCTCAAGCTCTGATCCAGCTTCCTTCTCTATCCAACCCACAACCGGAGGTCAGAGGTGCAGCTCCCCTGCTCACCCTTCAAGGAAATCTCCTCGTAGCGACGCGATGTCCTGCAGGAAAACTTCAACCAGCAACTGAGCACACCGCTCGACAGAATCGCGAATGCAGAACTCTACGACCACAAAGCCAGGAGACGTCACAGAACTGCAAACTGAACAGCAACTTCTTTTCCTCTTTCCCTCGGACTGGTAACATAATCTGGGCTTAATAATTATACTACGCTAAGCAAGACTGTTTATTTGATCGGTGTGTGTTTATAAGTTTGATATATGCTGTGATGTTGTAGGTATAAGTTAAATGAAGGTTAATGGCAGTTAGGCTCGCCACAGGCTTTGTCCCTGATTATCATTATCTGATTAACATACACACAGACACGCATAGCATCTCACCAAGTTAAACCTTCCCCCTTAGCCGTAAAGCGACGGCCATGAAGCAACCTCAGAAGAAGGGGGGGGGCTCTTATCTTAGGGACCATTCTTTAAAGCATGCTAATTTACATTCACACACACACTCACACACCTCCTAGTTAGTTAGTTTGATTGTTTAGTAATTTGTGTTTTTATACTTTATTATGTTCATAATAAATGTTCTACTTTGACAAATGTTCTATCATTAATATTGCATAAGTGAATCTTGCCAACCGTTACACTGTTAAGAACTCCATAACCTTCATTGTTCAGTATATAATTTTTAATGGTAAAATATTGATATTTCTAATTGAACTAGATCTAAATGAGACTGATCTTAATCAATAAATTGGCTATCTTTTCCCTTCTATGAAGGGTGGTGCCCCGCGAGAACTTTAACCAGTTAAAGTTATGATTTATTATTAATATTTTAAATATTAATGTTTTACATTTTATTTTGATAACCAAATTTATTGAGTGCCTAAAGGCACACCATTCTATGGTAACTCTTTTTAAGCACTATTGCACAACAACAGTTACTTGTTAATTCTACGTGTGTTTTTGTGTGAAGGACGTAGGACACAGGACGTATGGACAGACAACCAGAAATCATGATCTGAAATAAACCTCCCACATGTCTCCTAATCAATAAAACACACAGTTATAAGGACTTGAAATCCACTCACGTTCAAACAGATGGACGGGATCAGACGATCGTCGACCTACATCATTTTGTGCGATGCAGTAGTAGACTCCTGGTTGGTTTGAGTACACTGTGTGGTTTTGATGCTCGGACACAAGTTCATCCTTTTCCTCTCCTTGACTCTTCCTGTACCATGAGTAGTGTTGGACTGGGGGAATGCTGTGACTAAAGCAGCTCAGCATCACGGAGCTCCTCCCATCAAGCTCCTGCTTCTCTACCAACTGCGTGATGTGAGTGTAGTTTAGAGCAACTAGCCGGGAAATTCAGGAGAAAAGACAACGTCATTTTCTGAACATCATCAAAGATCAAACATGAATAACACAACAAGTGAAGTGACATTATTGCTTAAAACCAGACTGAGAAGAGTGTGACACTTTAAATGGGAGGATAAAACAGACTGGCTTTAGATTCACCTGGTGAAACTTTCAATACATTTCTCTAAAATTTCTCTTTGAAACAAACTACAGCCACTGATTTTAGGTTACTGTTCCTTTTTTAACTTCAATATTTGTTAGGAGGTGTGCTAAGCGCTATTTGAATGAGTTGTTGAATTTGCTGAAATAGATTTTGAAGTATAAACAACTTGAATGGTAATTAATTAATATACAAATCTTTTGTACTAAGACAAAGTTGGGGAAAGGAACTTTAGAAACAACAACTGCTACAGCGGATAGACACAGCAGATAGACACAGATGATGATTTCATGTATTTCTATCATATTATGTTTTATGAAACGCCTCTGTATAAATTCTGGCTTTTGTGAACTTTGGGGCAGTTCCACTATGAGCACCCGTGCTTGTTGTGTATTCTCTGCAGAGCTTACTACTAAAAAGACTCAAAGGCAACTCAAATCTCAAAATAAATTTCCACCACATTTGTAATAAGATTTTTTTCATAATTCATATTTTGATGTGATTTTTGTTATTTAGGAAGCACTTTGTAATGTTGTTTTGAAAAGTGCTATTTAAATAATGTATCAGGTAAGTTTGGAGACAGTGGACTAGGGAGCACAATAACATGCAAAGCTGTCAAAATTACACCACAAATTATATTATAAGAAAACTTATAACTGCTTTAAGTCACAAGGCTTCAATTTAACAGAATTATACGTTACGCTGGTGAAAGAGATTTAAGTTCTTTAGGTGTTTAATTTCTCAGGTGCTATTGTTTCAAATGTCAGAAGAAATAATTAATTAAAAAAACTGGACCACTGAAAAAATACATGAGAAAAATGTACTTCTGCATCGATAGTTTCTTGGTTTGATCTGTTTGGTTGAAAAAAAAAGCCGCAGCTGAAACACTCACATTTCACCACCAACTTCTTCTGCTTGCTGTCCTTTGAGCCCTCAGTGTTCTTGGCACGGCAGAAGTACAAGCCAGTGTCGGATGAAGTCACAGTAAACTTGTGGTAGAGAGAGTTGATGGGTCGTGAATAAAGATTAGTTTCAGTGATTATTAAAGCCTGATGATATTTGTTGATCCTCATCAAGGTGAGAGTTGACTGTGGGAAACTTTCAACAGTGCAGGTCATGGTGATGGTCTGACCTTCTGTGACGTTAGACCTCATCAACAGTATAGGTTCAGTGGGCGGGTCTGTAGAGAGGAAGCAGAATCTTCTTTAAAGAAGGCACATTATGATTTTATTGTTTTTTCTTTCCTCAGTGTCAAAAACATATTTTCCTTCACATCAAGATCAGGATTGACTTTAACTGTCACATGTTGGGACTGTCTGCAGTAACCAAAAATATAGAAAACAGAGAACTGTCAGATTTAACCAGAGGTGTAAAAAGTACTGAAATATTGTACTCAAGTAAAAGTACCCCTACTATGATGACATTTTACTTAAATACAAGTAAAAGTACCAATCTAAAAATCTACTCAAGTAAAAGTAAAAAGTAGCCCATTTAAAATGTACTTTAAGTAAAAGTTACTTAGTTACTTCCAACAACTTGATGGGGGCCGCTCCTATACAGTGCAAAAAAGAGCAAGGGCTCATAAATCCAATCCAAAAACTGTTATTTTTCATTAAGGGGAATCTTTACGAATATAAGTGCCATGACATTTAACATGTCAAACATTAAACATTTAACATGTCAACACAACATTTAAGAACTTTTGGGAGGACATGTCAAGACATGAACCACATGACAGCTAAAATAAAAAGTTATAATGCCGCTGTCCCACTGTATATTTCAACTTTTGTCAACCTTTAGAGCACTAGTCTTAAAACTTCTTGTTGAGTTTGAGCAGCAGCTGATTTTCAAAGTGAGTAGAGCTCATCCGTAGCCTGGATCCCAGACGAACTTAGCCCCGCCCACAACATTATTTGGTCGGGCAGTTCGGTCTGGATCCGCTCCATTGGGAAAAAATTATGGCCCGACCGGGCAAATCAGATTGTCAGGGCGGGCTTTATACGATGATTGACAGATGATCAACGGTAACGTAATCAACCACGTCATCACAGTGCCCTTGGGTTGAATTCGTTTTCAACAAACATGCCTGCCGCGCGCAAGCTGAGATGTGTAGATGCTGCCATTGAGTCTGTTTTAGAAGACATCGACAGCGCATTCATTTTGAAAGAGGAACAGAGAACGTGGAGGCGACGCCAAAGCAACACACTAATCCCTATCGCCCCGGCGCTTGGCTGTTCACAACGGACACTGAAGCGACGCTGAACCGCCGGGCAGCGCTA
>CM028864.1:20729974-20751646 GCA_016801935.1 Platichthys stellatus | reverse complement strand
GGTCAACATAAGGCCAAAGGGACCAGTGAAGAGACTGTTATATGCAACCCCACCAGCCCCAGCACCAGGACCCATCATTACACCTCACATCTTCACACCATCCGGACTGGTTCAGGTTGTCTTTCCTGTGCCAGTAGGCAGCTATCCTCAAACCAGTTTGCCTACCAGCACAGTGGAAGCTGACCCCGCCCCTAAAAGGCCATATAGGCGAACAATGGCCGGCAACACTTGCAAAAAGTGTGGCCAGTTCCGCACTTCTGTCACTGGACACAGCCAGTACCATGGAAAGGTGTATTGCCCTCAGTTTGAAGCCTTAACAAAAGACCAGAGGCCTGTTTCAGGTAGCTGGTTTAACATACTCTGAGTTTAATCCTGCGCTCTGAGTTGGTTGACTCAGAGTTCAGGGTTGAAAAGCAACTCTGGGTTTTCGGTTTCAGAACAGGTGATCAGCGTTGGCTTAATCAACTCTGAGTGTGTTCACGCTGGGTTGGGGGCGTGCCTGTTGACTATAAAGAGCCATCATCAATGGATCTCTGATAACATGATCAAACATGGACCAAAAACGTAGATCCAGTTACTTTTCACCCACGGAATTGGAAATATTAATTCACGCATATGCCGAGCAGGTACCCATTTTCACCAAAAAAAGTAATACCGCCGCGGCAGCGAGAGCGCGAGAGAGAGCTTGGCAGGAAATAGCCGAACAAGTCAATGCGTGAGTAAAATAAAATAGTAAAATAAAATAAGAGGAAAGTTTAATATCTTCCACTTATTCAATATGTAAATTGTGTGTGTGTGTGTGTGTGTGTCAATTTACACAGGAACAACCCGAGTTGCCCCAAGAGGACTTGGCAGCAAATGAAAATGAAGTACAAAAATATAGTTCAAACAGGTAAACTAATGTTTAATTGAAATCAAATCAATTGTGCTGTTTTGCCTGCTCTACCTAATTTAACAGCTATATTCAACATGTGATGGGTCTATATTTAAGCAGTGAATGTAAGTAGTACATTTCTCAGCCACCCCAACACTGCCAATATTTAATAGGATTTAGATATATTAGAAGGCTACTCCTAGGCAAAATGCATTATATGTATGTATGTATGTATGTGTATATACATATATATGTGTCTTCAAAATAGCGCTTACTGAATATTAGGGTAACATTTTCATCCATGTTAGCAAATCGAAAAAAAGCAGAGGCCCGGAAGACTGGAGGGGGTCCACCACCTGCAGCCCTCACAGAGGCTGAGGAGATGGCCCTCAGCCAACAGAGTATGCGTCCTGTGGCTGAGGGCATCCCTGGAGGGAGCTCCTCTGATCCCCCCACCCCCCAGGATAGAAGTGCCTTTATCAGAGGTTGGTTATTCAAAATAATTAAATATGTAAATGCAACCCAGCGCGTTGCAAATTAGATGGGGCAATATTCTGGCTCAAGTAATAATTTCACTGTCTAATCAACTTCTTCCAGTTACTGATGGCGTCATCGCCCTACTGGAACCAGATGCCCTCACCAACCTCCATGCAATTGTAACAATTCTTCACCTTCCACAGATTATTAATAATGTCTTGATAATTGCTGAACACAACTGTTAATGTCATTACAGGAAGATGATGGAGAAACATTGTCTGCAGCATTTTAAAGGGAAGAGGAAAGGCCTATTGAGGTTAACACCTTTTAAAAATAACATCTAAAAGTTGATGATAGCGTTGTACAATTTAAAACTGACATCTTCTTTCTCTCAAACAGGAGGAAATCGAATTCAATGAGAGGCCATCCACTTCTAGCTCTACTTCACAGCTTACCTCTGTAAGATTCTCCCTGGAATTATAATGAAACGCTGTACTTGGCACTGTGAAATCCAATGTCATCTTTTGCATTCCTATAGCTTCCAGTCAAAGAGCTCTATAAAATCTATCTGGGAAAACAAATAAACAAAGCAGACTTGGAAAGACTTGGGGTCGGGTGCGCAGCCACATGGGTGGCAGCGAAGGTCAGGGGTCTCGACGGACCAGACCCGGGCGGCAGAAGCTGGCTCTGGGGACGTGGAACGTCACCTCGCTGTGGGGAAAGGAACCGGAGCTTGTGAGGGAGGTGGAGCGCTATCAGTTAGATCTGGTGGGGCTTACCTCCACGCACAGTCTCAGCTCTAGTACCGTACTCCTGGATAAGGGTTGGACTTTATTCTTCTCCGGAGTTGCCAAGGGCGTGAGGCGCCGGGCGGGTGTGGGGATACTCATAAATCCCCGGCTGAGCGCCGCGGTGTTGGAGGTTACCCCGGTAGACGAGAGGGTCGCCTCACTGCGCCTAAGGGTTGTAGGGGGGAAAACTCTGACTGTTGTTTGTGCGTATGCACCAAACAGCAGTTCAGAGTACTCGGCCTTCTTGGAGACCCTGAATGGAGTCCTGTATGGGGCTCCAGTAGGGAACTCCGTAGTTCTGCTGGGTGACTTCAACGCCCACGTGGGCAACGATGGAGACACCTGGAGAGGCGTGGTGGGGAGGAACGGCCTCCCTGATCTGAACCCGAGCGGTCGTTTGTTATTGGACTTCTGTGCTAGCCATGGATTATCCATAACAAATACCATGTTCGAACATAAGGGTGCTCATAAGTGTACCTGGTACCAGAGTACCCTAGGCCGAAGATCAATGATCGATTTTGTGATCGTGTCATCTGATCTGAGGCCGCATGTTTTGGACACTCGGGTAAAGAGAGGGGTGGAACTGTCAACCGACCACCATCTGGTTGTGAGTTGGATCAGGGAGTGGGGGAAATTTCCGGATAGACCTGGTAAGCCCAAACGAGTAGTGCGGGTGAACTGGGAACGCCTGGAACCTCCGGCGGAGTTTTTCTGGCATTCCTGTGGAGGTTGGGGGCATTGAGCCGGAGTGGGCGGTGTTCGAAGCCTCCATTGCTGAAGCTGCGGCGGCTAGCTGTGGCCTCAGGGTCTTAGGCTCCTCAAGGGGCGGTAACCCTCGGACACCGTGGTTGACACCGGTGGTCAGGGAAGCCGTCCGATTGAAGAAGGAGGCCTTCCGGGATATGATATCCTGGAGGACTCCTGACTCGGTTGCAGGGTACCGACAGGCCCGAAGGGCTGCAGCTGCTGCCGTGTCGGAGGCTAAGCAGCGGGTGTGGGAGAAGTTCGGAGAGGCCATGGAGAAGGACTTTCGGTCGGCACCAAAGTGTTTCTGGAAGACTATCCGGCACCTCAGGAGGGGGAAACGGGGAACCATCCAAGCTGTGTACAGTAAGGATGGGACTCTGTTGACCTCAACTGAGGAGGTCGTCGGACGTTGGAAGGAACACTTTGAGGAACTCCTGAATCCGAATAACACGCCCTCTATGTTGGAGGCAGAGCTCGAGGTTGATGGTGTTTCGTCGTCAATTTCCCTGGTGGAGGTCACTGAGGTGGTCAAACATCTCCGCAGTGGCAAGGCCCCAGGGATTGATGAGATCCGGCCAGAAATGCTAAAGGCTCTGGGTGTTGAGGGGCTGTCATGGTTGACACGCCTATTCAACATCGCGTGGGAGTCGGGTACAGTGCCAAATGGATCGGGAGAAGGCGTATGACCGGGTCCCCCGGGAGAAACTGTGGGAGGTGCTGCGGGAGTATGGGGTAAGGGGGTCTATCCTCAGGGCCATCCAATCCCTGTACTCCCAAAGCGAGAGCTGTGTTCGCGTCCTCGGCAGCCAGTCAGTTTCGTTCTCAGTGGATGCTGGTCTCCGCCAGGGCTGCGCCTTGTCACCAATCCTGTTTGTGATATACATGGACAGGATATCGAGGCGTAGTCGTGGTGGGGAGGGGTTGCTTTACCGCACCGTTGTAACGAAAAGAGAGCTGAGCCGCAAGGCAAAGCTCTCGATCTACCAGTCGATCTTCGTTCCTATCCGATCTACCGGTCGATCTTCGTTCCTATCCTCACCTATGGTCATGAGGGCTGGGTGATGACCGAAAGGACGAGATCACGGGTACAAGCGGCCGAGATGAGTTTTCTCAGAAGGGTGGCTGGCGTCTCCCTTAGGGATAGGGTGAGACGCTCAGCCATCCGTGAGGAAATCGGATTAGAGCCGCTGCTCCTTTACTTAGAAAGGAGTCAGCTGAGGTGGTTCGGGCATCTGGTAAGGATGCCCACTGGGCGCCATCCTTGGGAGGTGTTTCAGGCACGTCCAGTGGGGAGGAGACCTCGGGGAAGACCCAGGACAAGGTGGAGAGATTATATCTCAACACTGGCCTGGGAACGCCTCGGGATCCCCCCGTCAGAGTTGGTCAATGTGGCCCGGGAAAGGGAAGTCTGGGGCCCCCTGCTTGAGCTGCTCCCCCCGCGAGATGAGAGACTTGGAAATGGACCACATTAGGCAAAAGATGCAAAAGGATGCTTTGGAGATCCAAATTTTGGAACATAAGTTAAAGGTGGGTGAGGTACAAACTGGGATACTGTTTCCTGCTCCAAAAACATACCCAATATGAATGACCTTTTTTTTTTTTGTGCTTTCAGGAAATAAAGAAATCCTCATAAAAAGTAGATTGTCTTTATTAGAACATGGGCTGTGGTGGGACAAGTTATTTTGTTGAACAGTGTCACCCCCTACCAGAGGCTGGGTCTGTCACACGAGTTTACTATCATACAGGAAGGCGAAAGAATGCCAAAGAAAACATTTAGGAAAAAATAAAATACATTTAACTACATAGAAAACTCAAACAAAATGATTTTGGCAGAGTCTTTCTCTAACCACCCTTCCGTCCTGTGGATCCATGGCATGGTTTGGGTTTATGTGCTGCTCATCTGCAACTGCAGGTGGGCAATTTTCCCCTCTCAAAATCGCGATGTTGTGTAGAACCACACATGCAATTATTATGTCACATGCCCTTTCTGGTGTGACTCGCAGCATTTGGAGGCACTGGAATCTTGCATTCAGGATCCCGAACGTGTTTTCGACCCTGGCTCTCGTCCTCATATGCGCCAGGTTTTGGCGCTGCTGTGGTCCTGGCACGGGATCGGCATACGGGGTCAGAAGGCAAGGCTGGCAGGGGTACCCTCTGTCACCTAAAACATGACCGTCGAACTCTCCTACGATACAGGTGAAATATTAATCATCTGAACAAATATGGATTCTAAATCCTTCAAATATAGGCTTAACTCACCACGGGCAAAGCGAGTGCTCAGATTAGACTCCCGAAATATGCGTGCGTCATGCACAGACCCCGGACACTTTGCCTCCACTTGGGTGATGATATTTCTGGCATCACATACAACCTTCAAATTGCAGAGTAGTATAATTAGATACAGAGGCTGTTTTGTTAAGTATCTTTAATTTAAAATGCTGAAGGTCTAGGCCTTCACCTGTATCTGCACATTGATGCTGTGGAAGGACTTCCTATTAACATAGTCTCCTTCATTCACTGAAGGAGCTTTAATAGGAATATGAGTTCCATCGATGCACCCGATGACACCCGGAAAATCTAGAACATTACAAATTAATTAATTAAATTAAATTGTGCACATTATTTATTACATTAAAACGTTCCAAGAAACAAATAGGCTACATTGTTGCTACTGTTACCTGCAATTCTGTAGAACTCTTCCTTGATTGTTCGTATAGGTCGGTGACTTGGAAACATCACAAACGTGTAAAGAAAACGTTTCAGTGCCAAAGTCACATTTCTGACAGACTGACACACGGTTGCCTTTGAAATCTGCTCGGCGTCACCGACGTTGTAAAGAAAGCTGCCGTTTGCAAAAAAACGGAGTGCCACACAAATAATTTGTATTGAACTTAAAGCATGCCCCCGGTGCGTTTGACAGTTAACATGGGGGCTGAGAAGGTGGTCTAAATAAATGATAGATTGCGCTGAAAAACGATAGCGCTCGTGAAGAAAATTATCAGGAAAAGAAAGTATATCCAACCGGGGTCTTAATAATCGTTCCTCACGGAGATTCCTTCTGAGGATCGCAGCCTCTACGTCCACGGGCTCTCGTAGAAAAGGACATGCCATTTCTAACACTTCCTTCTGTCGGAGAGCTGCCTTCAGCCTTATAGACAACAAACTCAGAGTAGGTCTAACCACCTCCCGAGCAGGTTAGGTCCACGGCGTATGTTGCCGCAGCAACTTACTCTCGGTTGCGCTGAACCTGCTACCTTAAACGGAAAACCCAGAGTTTCCACTAACTCAGAGCGAAAAAACTCGTGGTTGCCTCAAAACCAGCTACCTGAAACAGGCCTCTGATCAGCTGAGACCAGAGAAACTCTGTGTTTTCACTGTTTCCATAGTTAAGAAGCAGTCGGTCACTGAGGGGCTTCCTTCACGTGTACTAGCTCTGATCTTGTGTCTCTGAGCAAGTGAGCGGGACGGGGGGCGGAGCCTCGGGACCAGTGCGCTATCTGGGAGCGCACACACACACACACACACACACACTCGCCCGCTCCTGATACTTTATGACGGCCTGATACGATGATGTTAAAAAAATTATTGTGACTTAGTCAACCACCAACATTTTCGTCTCGTCTCGTCAACGAAAGTTAAAAATAGATTTAGTCATAGTTTTTATTTTCAAAGATCCGTTTTCGTTACGTCTTCGTCATAGAAAAAGGGTCGTTAACGAATATATTTCGTCATCGTTTTCATCAACGAAATTAACACTGGTGTCTAATAAGTACTGCGGTGTCCTGAGGGACAGTGAATAGGTCGGCGTGGGAAATGTGACAGTTCTTGACCAATGGATGTGGGGTTGTGTGGGATGACAGGCTCTCATTGGCCGGTTTGTTGGTGGGTCAGGGGTGAATGAGGAAGTGGAGGGAGAAGACGAGTGTTGATGTTAGGAGTGAAGAGACGACGCACGAACATCTGAATGATGTTATGAAAATAGCCACTGCCCAGAAACTGCCCCCCGATATGGACAAGCTGGTGAAAGTTATGTGTCTGGCTTCGACAAGTAGCTGAAGTAGGCTGGTCTCCCCATTTATCATAATCAAGTGTGATATGGTTGGGAGGGATTAAAAGAGGTTGGGGTTGACTGATAGCCAGGTAAGTGCCATATAGGCATATGGGTGTGTGGAAATATGGGTTGGGGTTGACTGGTGATGACTGGCAAAGTTAATGTGCCTCAACTGTTGTTGAGGCAATTCAATGCTTTTAGACCTCTCATATTTTATTATTTTTTCATGAAACTTTTTGTTTTACTAATTCCTACTGGATATTCAATCACATGGCCTATTGTTGGACTACTTTATTCTGGCGCTTAATCTCTGAATCAGAATCAGGTTTTATTGGCCAAGTAAGTTGCACAAACAAGGAATTTGACATGGTGAAGTGGCTCTATATGCCGACTCATCATTATCCCGGATGAGGCCGATGACTGATATGTCGTCTGCCATTTTTAGGATTTTAACAGATGGGTCTCCTGAGGTGCAGTCGTTAGTGTAGAGGGAGAAGAGCAGTGGGGAGAGCACGCATCCCTGAGGTGCACCAGTGCTGACCGACCGCAGCCGCCCCTGTTAAACCCCTCTCTCAATTTCCATGATAACATATGTATCAGACTATGGACTGGGTTGCGTGCTGACTCAATGCACCCAGATAAGACTGAACATGCAGTAGCATTCTTGTCAAGGAGTCTCACCACTACAGAACAATTGGCTCCAGTTCCTCTCAATTGGTTTTGCTGATTTCCTTAGAGAGAGGGGAATACATCACCTGGAAAGTACTGCTAACTATCCATAATGCAACAGAGCAGTGTGTTAGGCTTTCACAGAGCAAGGACCCAATCGCAGACCAAGATGCCAAAAAATACTTCTTTATTTCACAAAAATAGGAAAACCAAGGAATCCAAAAAGGCAAAAAATGACAAGAGCCAAAAACAGAAAATCCAATTCAATAACTTGGCAAAACAGAGTTCCAAAAAGGGAAAACCAAAGAGGCAAAAAATCAGAGAGTCCAAAATCATACCAGATAACAGAGTTCAAAAATAGCAATATCCAAGCATGGCTTCTTCACAGTCAAAAAATGATGATACAATCCGACAGGGGACAACAGAAAGACTAACCCTAAATAGAAGGGGGAACAAAGACAAGACACAGGTGAACTAATCAGGCAAACACTCGATGGGGAACAGGTGGGGGAGAAAAAGAGCGGGAAGCAGTAGAGGGCGGAGTCTCAGGACATTAACAAAACACACATGGCCTGACATCATAACCACAACAAGCACATGACAACATAAATAAACAGGGGGAAAGACATGACATAACAAAACACAGGCAGGAGGCACAAAGGAAAATGTCTTAAACCACCAGGGTCTTAACACAGTGGAAAGATGGAAGAGAGTGCATGGAGTGAATTCCATTTGCAGAGCAGATGCAGAAAACCCTGCATCAACACACTTCGTGCAAAACTATTGAGCAGCACCTCATGCCACAACACCTATCCATCTGAACTGTGACACCACAAGAAAATGAGAGCCAAGCCAAAGATCTGTCCAGGTAAGGACAAAACTGTGTGCTTCTGTGATAGATACTGTCTGGAAAAAACAGGTATAATTTCAACTTTACTTTTATCCCTGTACTGTTAAGACATTTCCTGGCTATAAACATGGGGATTGGATTTGAGTGAATAGCCAAATCCTATCGCTAGAGAAAAATAAAATAAAAAATAAGTTGGTTAACTGAAAAAGCACCTGTATTGTTTCGAAGAAATGGTTTTGTTGAGTTCTGATACTTTCGGAATTATATTGTAAACTGCAGAGCTGCCAACTCTCACGCTTTCGAAGTGTGACACACGCTTTTCCATGTTTTCACACGCACTCAGGCCAAGAAAATGTTGGTGGTTAACTAAGTAACAATAATTTTTTAAAACATCATCGTATCAGGCCGTCATGAAATACCAGGAGCGGGCGAGTGTGTGTGTCTGTGTTTGTGTGTGCTCCCAGGTAGCGCACCGGTCCCGGGGCTCCGCTCACTCGCTCAGAGAGACACAGTGAAATCAGAACTCGTTCATGTGAAGCAGCTGGTCACTCACTGACTGCTTTTTATCAGTGGAAACAGTGAAAAAAATGAGTTTCTCTGGTCTCAGCTGCTCAGAGATCAGCGCCTCAGCTTCTTGATCAGAGCAGAAGCTGCAGTTGGTTTCTACCGAGCTTCAGTATCTGTGTTCGCCTCCAGTCTGACCTGCTCTTGCTTTTTGTTTTAATATTTCGCCAACCAGAATATATGTATTTAAGCTATTAGTCTGCAGCTATATGTTTTTATTTATTTCAAAATAGGGTAGTTCTTATTTCATAAATTTTCCAAAAATAGGGGGAGGACTCAAATAACCCTACAAAGTTCTGTGTTTAATTTATTTCAAAGTAGGCCGCCACTTGCCTGTGTATTTTCTTCTTCTCTTCATAAGCGTTTGGTGTTTTTCTTTGTTGTAACAGGTAAAGAAAGCAATAAAATGTCAACAGTTTTCTTTATTGTCAATCTATAATTTCATAAACGCAACAAACTATAGGTTAGTATAGTAAAACTCTCCAGTAAGTAGAGAGTCAGCCTCCTTAGCACTGAGACAAGAGAATATCTTCGGTAAGACAGAGGAGAGAGTAGTGTGCTTCTCACCACTGAGTGCATCTGTTCAAGGACTTCTTTTAGTGTTTCTAGGATTGTGATGTCATTGTCTTTTGGCATCAGGTGCAATTTTTTTCTGTCCTCTGCCAGGACTGCACACAGAACTCGCTGCTGCTCCAAAAATCTCTCCACCATGTCATATGAGGAATTCCAACGGGTGGGTGCATCATGAATCAAATTGTGTTCTGGGAGTCCAAGTTGTTTTGGTTTGTCTTGTTTTGAGTTGTCGTGACAGCTTTGATGACCTGGTGAAGACAGATATGGTTCTGCGCAGCCTTGACAGGGCTGCAGATACCCTGTCGATGTTGATGTCTTTGTTAACGGCCAGGTGCAAGTTGTGGCCAAAACAAGGGATCAAAGGCCTTTTGGTTGTTGGATGCATTGTCTGTTGTGATGCCTGCTAGTTTTGCAATGTCCAACTTCCACTCCTCAGTAACTACTTCGTCAAATGCCTCCCTCAAACTGTAACCTGTGTGGTCTGAGTTCAGGCCACTACAGCCTAAACACCAGGTGTGCAACTCCCATTACTGTGTTATGTGTTGTACAGTAATGGACATGAACGTGTCTGCAGCTCTGCTTGTCCACAGATCTGTTGTGCATGCATAGAATGGCTTTTCTTTGAGATATTGTGTGATCAGGTCCCTTGTTTCACTGTAGATTTTTGGTATTTCTGTGTATATTAAATAATCTACTTGGAAGTTGATATCTGGGATTGAATTTATGGAGCATTTTCTGAAATCCAGTTTTTTCAACAATGTAGACAGGGAGTTGGTCCATACATATGAACTCTGCTACACTTCTATCCAATCTCCTGGCCTCATTTGAATTTCTCTCATATTTTGTTTGCTTCTGTAGAGCCTCGGTTATGGTTGGCTGTGATAGCTGACTCCCAGTTGGTTGAGTTGTCTGCTGGACGTCATTCTCTTGTTGAAACTGGAAAAGGAAAATTTACATTTCAGTTAATATAGTTAATTGACTAAAGAAAGAGCACAGGCACCTATAAAGCATATGACCTGCCTGCCCTGCTAATTGGCTCCAGCCCACGCACGCACACACCTAAATATTAATAGTAGTAGATGCAGCCATTTGAAGTCAGACAGACTATATTAAACTAAGACATTCAGTGAATTTCGCTAGTTTTGACATGATACTTGCAAGAGGCATGCTCTCTTTCAATCTAAACTACGTACATAAGCCATTTAAACACACGTGCCCACCATCTCAAACATCATGTAACGTCACCTGTATTTCAGTATGAAAGATTGAAAAAAACTAAAAAAGTGCATTCTTTGGATGATCAGATGAACATGAATCAGAATAAGTTGTAAGGTATTGCACATCTTTAGCATACCACCCAAAAATCCACTAGAATGCAGGAAATAACATCTACTTAAACCAGAGTTTCCTGGGGGTAGACCTTCAGCTATGTCTTTGCTTCACAGAACGTAACCAATGTTGTCCATCTCCAGTAGGCCGCCCCTAACAACGACTTTGGGCCCCACAAACCACCAGAATGCAGGGCACAACATGGATACAATGCCAAATTAATTCCAATTCTGTAATATTTGAGCCACCAACATGTGTGGCCGCATGCGCTGCAAAATTTCGGTCACCCCCGACAAAATCTCTCTCCAAGGTTTTTTGAAAAGTTGGCAGCTCTGAGACTGTTATCTTTAATTATTCAACTGCAGTTTATTCAGAGTTGGAATAACCATTTAAGGAAGTATAATTTAGATTTTTATTTATAATGACTGGAAAAGCTCTGGATATTGCCTCAACAGAGAACAGAAAAGCAGCTAAGTATATGTTCCAGACTGATATCCAACCTCCCCTTCCTGTCTAAAATCCTTGAAAAAGTTTGAGCCAATCAGCTGTGCAAGTTTCTTCAGGAAAGTAATGTATATGGAGACTTTCAGTCTGGTTATAAAGCTTATCACTAATGACCTTCTAATAGCTTCAGATCAGGGATTTGTGTCTGTCCTCATTCTGTTATATGTTAGTGCAGCATTCAACACAATTGACCATCAAACTTTATAAAAAGTTAATAAGCATTATAGGAGCCGCCCTAAACTGGTTTAAATCATATATTTCAATCAATTAACTTAATTCCAAGCATGTCTCAAGGACATAAAAACCTGTCCTTTCGTGTGAATGCCCAAACTATATTGTGAAGAGCTTTGAGTGGTCCTCAACAGCAGAAAAGTGCTATATAAATATTAAAAACAAACTCTCTTTTCAGTTATCTCTAATACCACAACAATATATAGAAAACCAAGATATTTATATATGAGTTTTATATAATCATAACATATAAATATTTAGATGGTTTTTGTGTAGAACGACATAACAAATAATTAAGCAAATCCTGCCAGTAAGGGTGTTTCGGACAGTGCAGTGGATTTATCCCTGTCTTCCGTCTTCTGTGGCTCTTGGCAGAATGATAAAAGCACATTACACATTCAAACTTGAACTGCCCTCTTGATGAATCACTTCAGAGAGAAAAAGTATTGTGTATACATGGCTCAACATTCATCTTAAACACAATAAGTGGCATAATACAGTGTGTTTGCCAGTGCTAGAAGTCTAGCAGCAACAGAAAAGCCCTGTTATAACAGTAACAGCTGCTCTTACAAGATGTAGCATTGACAACCAAAATGGCTGCCATAGCTTGGGGAAACAGGAGGCGTGAGGGTAGGGTAGGGCTTACAGTGCAGAAGACAACAACTGGCTGACAGTCACAAATGAGCAAACAAAGGTTGTGCAACTCAGCCATTTATTATGGCATAAGTAGGCATTGTTGTTATTGTTGCCGGCAGAGAAAAGAGGATAGAGGTGAGGCGTGTGTTTGTGTCCTCAAACGAATTGAAAAAAAAGGTAAAAAAACAAAGTAAGGCCAGCAAAATCTCCTCAGCTAGAAGTTGACTTTGCAATCAATTATCAACCATTCCCTGATGTGACAAGTGCCTCCAACACTGTGGAGTGAGCACACACTTTGACACACATGATGCATAGATGACAGTTTTTCTCTCTCTCTCACACACACACACAAACTTTCTTCTCACCGGCAGGGAGTGTGGGAGAGGATCAGGACAAACATAGTAGGCATTCGGCCCTCTTGCGCTTTCTTCGCTTCGCTGTCCTGTTAAATGTGATGGCTGTGAGAGCTTGTATTTTATCTAGAACGGGAGAGTCATTATGAGTTGAAAGCTGGGGTAATTTGCTTACAAAGCTAACACTGCACTCAAGTTTTATCAACTAAAGAGAGAAAATAGTAGAGCAAAGCAGTGTCATGGACTTATACTGAGAGAAAAGATTATTTAATGTCTAGCTAAGCCTGTGTGTGTGTGTACTTATATAGATATATTAGTGAGGACAATTCTCAGCCTAGACCAGGGGTAGACAACCTTTACTATCGAAAGAGCCATTTCGCCCCCTCTTCCCCCAAATTAAATCTGTCTGTTTTGCTCATCTCCAGGTTAGTACTTTTCAGCAGATGCTGTGTGCTTGCTCTGGAAATATCTTTCAACATTACATTTCTTATTGTTTGCTAATTCCTCGCCACATATCAAGCATACATGTAAGACAGCATCGGTGGCAGTGAAAGCAAATTAATCTGTCCATGCAGAATTAAACTCTATTTTCCTCCCAGATTTATCCATGATTAGTTTACCAAGGCCGGGGGTCGGAACTATAGATTAGCGACCTGCAGGGAAGAGCGCCGGGACGTAATAGGATGTGACGCATATTTTAGTTGCTGAAATATTAAAACAAAACGTGAGAGCAGGTCAGACTGGAGGCCGACACATAAACTGAAGCTTGGTACAAACCACCTGCAGCTTCTGCTCTGATCAAGAAGCTTAGGCGCTGATCTCTGATCAGCTGAGACCAGAGAAACTCGTTGTTTTCACTGTTTCCACTGTTGAGAAGCAGCCGTTCAGTCACTGAGAGGCTGCTCCACGTGAACAAGCTCCGATCTCACTGTGTCTCTCTGAGCGAGTGAGCGGGGCTTAGGGCGGGGGGCGGAGCCCCGGCTCTGTGTGTGTGTCGGCTATCTGGGAGCGCGCGCACACACACATACACACACATTCACCCGCTCCTGGTATTTCATGATGGCCTGATACGATGATTATTTAAAAAATGAACTTGAATGTGGTTCACTCACGTTCATCATATGAAAGAACTGATTCGTTAAGTTCACCGTTCGCGAAAAACATGCGCAACATGCACAGCACTGTACAAGAGCCACTGCAGAGGGGCTGAAGAGCCGCATGCGGCTCCGGAGCCGCAGGTTGCCGACCGCTGGCCTAGACCTTACATAGTGAGGACATTTTGGTCAGTCCTCTTTTTCTGACACACTTTTTCAGCTGACAGCTGCTTCGGGGTTAAATTGGGTTAGGGTTAGACATTTAGCTAACCCTAACCCTAACTCGTGTAGACCCTCCGCTGCGTGCCGTGGTGAGCAATGCCCGGCTAGATATACACGGAGCGAGCGAGGGCCCCTCTCCACTCCACTAACTCGTAGAGTTTTTGATGATATTAAATAATTTTTCAAGCATTCCAGAGATCCCAGTGCCTCCAAGTTAACCCAAAATCTCTTCTCTGTGATGAAGATGAACAAAAACCCACACAGGAGTCATCTCACTGATGCACACCTTCACTCCATCTTGAGGGTTTCCACAGCACATAACTTAACCCCAAACATTAATGAACTGGCAGCCAAGAAAAGATGCCAAATATCTGGCTCTGGCCCGTGTTCATAAAAGAAGAGTGTAGCCTCAGAATATGTTTTCTTTTTGCACTTTATCCAATATCCTGTTTATCCTGTCTGGCCCTCTTCATAGTCCCAGAGTTTGACACCACTGCATTATGCCAATGACTTTCTTCGCTAATATAGAAATAGGTGTGTGTGTGTGTGTGTGTGTGTGTGTGCTTGTGTATGTGTGCTTATTGTATTTCTAAGCATGGAGGAGGAATACAGCATAGGGGAGATACTTAGGTCAACTCCAGCATATATAAAGACTTAACTAACCTCCAGAGCGCAAAAAATGGACTGCACAGCATATTGTAACACATTCCTGTGTGTGTGTTTTTATGCATTTGCATACATTTTAGCATAATTCTCCATGTTATGAAATATACATTTTCATTTTCTTGGGTGTACGTATACCCAATTAATGTGCGTGTATGGCACAGCAGGTGTCATAATGGCAGGTGGTCCCTTCCGTTTTATGCTTGATTCTTAGGTAGATGAAATTATGGATGAAAGTCAATGTAAGCAACATATGTTTTGCACACGTTATCAACATGCCAAGGAATAGACCCAATCAGTATTTTTAAATTTCTTTTTCTTTCAATTTATGGCAGACTAGGTATTGTGAGCACATTGCTACCTCCTGCCAGTTGAAAACAGCAAAGCATGTGGTCACTTGATTGTAGAAATACATTCTAATGTCAGGTGTGAGCTGATGGTTTTATGGCGTGTTCACACCAAACGTGACACGTGCACTTCACGATTACATACAAAGTCAATGTATACACACAAGTAGACATAGATCTTGCGCAGATCACATGCAGCTGTGATGCCAGAAGATATCTGGATGACTCAGAACTTTTTACTTTTAAATTCAAACCAAACTGAAGCCACTGAACTTGAACCTCTACTCTTAGAGAAACAAATATCTGACAAGTTAGTTACTTTGGATGGCATTACATTGGCCTCCAGCTCTACTGTGATTCACTGTGAAAATTAACTTTTGACCAGGATGTCATTTTACACATACTGTCTCACAAGGATGCTGAACAGCTAGTCAATGCATGTTTAAACTGTAGACTAGACTCCTGTAATTCTTATTATTAGGATGTCACAAAAATTGTTCCCCAAGTAATTCAATGCGCATTGAAGCATCACATCAGAAAAGTTCAAGTGTCAGTGTTTAAAATTGCAAAATAAAGAAGAAGATGAAATTAGGGTGTTCATGGGTGTCATTTTTCTATCAATGCTGATCAGAGCACTATTGCTTTCATTCCTATTGCACACAAGAGCCAAATGTTGCTGGGGTTTTGACCAGTGGAAAGGGGGCTTGGGCAGGATCCTCTCCTCTTGAACCAGCTCCCAGTTTGGGTTTGGGAGGCAGATGCCCACTCTACATAATATTATACTGCTCTAGGCCTAGACAACTGGGGGGAACTTGAATCTACGTTTCTGTGTTTCCTAATGTTATATTTATGTCATTATATTGTGTTACTACTGGACATTAACTTTGTGCTTTTTCTCTCCCATAGTAAAATTAATTGATTAAAAAGTTTTCACTGTAATGTTTTGTGTGTCTGATTTGATACAAAGATGGCACCACTTGGTGCGCAGTTCTATGATTGTTTTTAGTATTTAATTCTGTTTACTGCGACCCTACTCAGATTACTTTCATGATGGATGAGCTTCTTACCATCAGGGACACAACACCATCCGATTTATGTCCCAACTTCCTCGCCTCTTCCGTGGATTTAGTGGATTTACTGATCGAAGGTGCTGTGGCCATGCAGCGAGACTGAGGTGGAGACGGAGAAGTAAGCGCGCCGGAGCTCTGGTGCGCTTCAGGGAGAGAGGATTACGCTCACCTCTCCCTAGCATTCTCCTCTCCAATGTTCGTTCGCTGTGCATAAGATGGACAAACTGCACCTTCTCATTCGGACAAATATTGACTTTTCCCTTTCTTCTGTCTTGTGTTTCAAGGAATCATGGCTGACCGAAGCCACACCGGACTCCGCCACACAGCTGACCGGCTTTCAGCTGTTACGCGCGGACCGCGACCCGATCATCTCACGTAAGGCAGAGGGATTTGTTTTTATATAAACCATGGCTGGTGCAGCGATGTGAAAGTAATTTTACAGTCCTGTTCTCCGAACCTGGAAACGTTTTTCATCACCTGTAGACCATTCTACTCTCCCAGTGAATTCACCTCTTTTATCCTGGCTGGAGTTTACATCCCCCCCCCGCAAGCTGACATGCGCGAGGCTCAACGAATACTCGCAGAGCAGGTACTGGGAGTGGAGAGAAGGAGAGAGAACATGTATTCCCCTGTTATGTTCTAGGGAACTTATTTAGCAAACTCCCAAAATACAAACAGTTAATCAAATGCCCTACCAGGGGGGACAAAACTGTTACAGCACCATCAGCAAGGCATATCATGCAGTTTCCTGCGCTGCTCTGGGTCTATCCAACCACGCTCTTATTCACCTGATCCCGCCTTACAGACAGAACCCGAAAAGTTTCTAAACCTGCTGTGCTGGAGCAGCAGAGAAGCTGTGGAGGAGCTGATTGACTGCCTGGAAAACACTGACTGGGACATGTTCAGAACTGCTTCTAACAGTCTGGACGAAAACACAGATGTTGTGACGTCCTACATCAGCTTCTGTGAAGACATATGTATTCCGACACGCACCAGGCGGTTACAACACATACAGCCAGTGAGGTGTGGAAGATGTCCGTGAAAACTGGAGACAGCTGATACGCACAGTGCCTCAGTCTGGAGGGGGAGACAGTGTCTGGTCCAGCTGCCTTGAGGGGGTTCAGTCTCTTCAGTAGTTTGTTGACATTTCTCTCCTGAATTGAGAGAGGTGTGGAGGGGGGGATGGGGCAGTCTAGTCTTTGTCCAGGCTGGGAAGAAGAAGTGTGATAGCTGTGGGGGTGGGGTGTTGAGACTGTGTGGAAGGGTTAGACCTGGTCCTTTATTTGTCGAATCTGCAGTAAAACTAATTGAGGTCGTTTGCAAGCTTCAAGTCTTCCAAAGTGTGGGGGATTTGGTTTTGCAGCCAGTGACGAGGAGTCGTTGGCTGCAAACTGTTGTTCCAGCTTCTTCGAATACTGTCGTTTGGCCTCCTTAATTGCCTTGCCAAACGAGTATTTAATCAGTCTGAACCTCTCCGTGTCCCCACTCTTGAAGGCCACCTCTTTCTCCAAACGTAGCTGTTTGAGCTTTGCTGTGAACCAGGGCTTGTCGTTGTTGTAACTCACCCTGGTGCGTGTCTGAATACATCTGTCTTCCAGAAGCTGATGTAGGACGTAACAGCATCTGTGTATTCGTCCAGGCTGTTAGAAGCAGTTCTGAACATGTCCCAGTCAGTGTTTTCCAGGCAGTCACGCAGCTCATCCACAGCTTCTCTGCTGCTCCAGTTCTTTGATCTCAGCACAGCAGGGATCAGTGGGGGAGAGCGTGGCCTAGGGGATAGAGGGGGTGTTCTGCAACAAGAAGGTTGCCGGTTCGAATCCCACTCTTTCCCATCTACATGCCTAAGTGTCCACTCTATCCCATCTGCATGCCTAAGTGTCTTTGGCAAGATACTGAACCCCTAAAGTGGCCCCTCATAAATGCTGAGTGTTCTAAAAATGTAAGTCGCTTTGGACAAAAGCGTCAGCTAAATGATATGTAATGTATTGGATCAGGTGAATGAGAGCGTGGTCGGATAGAGAGCGTGGTCGGATAGACCCAGAGTATTGTCCCCACTGGTCGGGCATTTGATTAACTGTTTGTATTTTGGGAGTTTGTTAGATAAGTTCCCCTTATTAAAGTCCCCAAGAACAATAACGGGGGAATACGTGTTCTTTACTCCCAGTATCTGCACCGCAAGTTGGCGTTGAACCTCGCGCATGTCAGCTTCCGGTGGGATGTAAACTCCAGCCAGGATAAAAGAGATGAATACACGGGAGAGTAGAACGGTCTGCAGGTGATGAAAAAAGTTTCCAGGTCCGGAGAACAGGACTGTAAAATTACTATCACGTCGCTGCACCAGCCATGGTTTCTATAAAAACAAATCACTCCGCCTTTTGCCTTGCGTGAGAGGATCGGGTCGCGATCCGCGCGTAACAGCTGAAAGCCGGTCAGCTGTGTGCCGGAGTCCGGTGTGGCTTCGGTCAGCCACGATTCCGTGAAACATAAGACAGAAGTAATGGAAAAGTCTCTATTTGTCCAGAGGAGATGGCACAGTTCGTCCATCTTATTGTACAGCGTACATTGGAGAAGAGAATGCTCAGGAGAGGTGAGCGTATTCCTCTCTCCCTGAAGTGCACCAGAGCTCCGGCGCGCTTATCTCTCCGTCTCCGCCTCACTCTTGCTACGTGGCAGAGGACCGCAGCACCTTTGATCAGTAAATCCACTAAATCCAAGCAAGAGACGAGGAAGTTGGGAAATAAATCGGATGGTGTTGTGTCCCTGATGGTAAGAAGCTCGTCCATCGTGAAAGTAATCCGAGTAGGGTCACAATAAACAGAATTAAAAACTAAAACAAACACATAAGTGCGCACCAACACGCCGAAGCAGCCTTTCGTGGCGCCATCTTTGTGTCATCGCAAAGGACCTGAGATGGACGGAGAACATCACCTCCACCATCAAGAAGGCCCATCAGAGGATGTTCTTCCTGCGGCAACTGAGGAAATTCAGCATGCCGCAGAAAGTCATGGTTGAGTTCTACACAGTCATCATTGAGTCCATTCTCACCTCATCAATCACCGTCTGGTTTGCTGCCTCCACTGCCAAGGACAAGGGCAGACTGCAGCGGATCATTCTGTCAGCTGAGCAGGTTTATCGGCTGCGACCTGCCAGCTCTCATAGACCTGTTCCACTCCAGGACCAATAAGAGAGCAGGCAAGATCTGAATCTTCCCATCCCGGTCACCACTGTCAGGATTTCAATATTGTAGCTATATTCTCTGTCTAGCTGTATTCTAAATGAATAAAGATAGAAGCAGTTTGAGCCAATAAGGTCTTCAAGCGAATTATTTATAAATAACCCTTGCTGCGTAGTGTTAATAATGAATCTTTTAATTATTCTAAATTCTAACTTCTTATATTAAATAATTCCCTTAGCTCCATTCAACATCAGACAGAGTCCAGGAGCTGTCCCATCTGGGGAAGTTCGGAGTGACATTGTTTTGTTAAGTTGTTTTGAATGTCTGTACAAACAGAACATTGTTTTGATTTAGCAAGAACACAATAATCTATTCTCCAATTGTCAACACTGTTGGCCCACATGCGATCAGCTGTGTCAAGGCTGGTCAAGAGATGAACATTTTGAGACTTTGCTCCTTGTCACTTCCTGGATTCCAAAGCCAAAAGGTAGGGACTACACGTGCGCACTTTCGAGGAGGAAGAACCATCATCTACTGTTATAAAATAGACAGGCGCCGGCTGTTTGAGGCGTTCTGATGGGTCTCAATGGGCATCACTTTTTGGATGCCCATTGCTTTGCTGATTGTTACCTTTCATTGCTTTCTAAATAAATACCTGATTGAACCATCTTATCATATTTAGGATAAACTATACCAGAGACTCCCATCCGGAAAAAGGTTCCGGGCCATCAGGACTAAAAACCTTGCGTCACCTGAACAGTTTTTTCCCTATGGCAGTGGGGCTCACAAACAAGCCCCCTGCATCACACTGACTCTGCTGACCCACCTGCACATAATTCATAACTATATATTATTGGCACTATCACCAATCTCTGCACCTTAGAACTGCACGTGCCCATAAATCTCACTGTATATATTTTTGTTCTATATTGTTGTTTGTACAGTGCACCAACCACACCAAGGCAATTTCCTGTATGTGCAAATATACATGGCAATACATCTGATTCTTTGAGATAAGGTTGATACCAAACATTCATCCACAGGAGATAGGCTACCTAACAGTTAAGGTCTGCTGATCAGAGGGCTCGAGAGCTGCATGTGCTCAGACAGATAATATAGGATTTCCACTCCAGTGTGAGATTTATTGACCACAACCTAAATATCTTCCACATACACTTCCATAGACATATGTTGTGCAATAGTAGGAGTAGAATTGACGTTGGCTAATTATTAATAATCATGAAATATGATTATTAAAATAACAATTATTTCTTAAAAATAACCAAAAATGATAAAGCTATTAATTAAGAATAGTAACACATTTATTTAGAAATGATACGGTTATCCATTAATAATAGTTAAAATAATTAATGAAAACAATAAAATTATCAATTAAGAATAATACAAATCTGTAATCATTGCTTATTGTCGCGGGGCACCACCCTGGTTACAGGGACCAACAATCAATCTTTAAAATATCAGTCTCATAATGAGAAATGTCAAATCAATAATCTCAATATTTAATATTAATAATTATTTAATTAATAGTGAAGGCTTCTATGTTCGAACACAGGCAATCATAATCCAGCTGCAATCACATACATATGCACAAATAATCACAGACTAGAGATACTTTAATTACAAAAGCATTTATTAAAGGGGAAATAAAGTTATAATGTTATTCAATGATTCATCATTTTAACAAGCTCCGATATTTCAAAGATAAACACAGCAGCAGCACTTATCACAAAACCGGCGGTCTACCTATGTATGTCTGTCTCGGTGTGTGTGTGTGTGTGTCTGTGTCAAAGTGTCTCTCTGTGTGTGTGTCTATGTGTGTGCATGTGAAATACAGTTAGTGTTATTTAATGATTCATCATTTGAACAAACTCCCATATTTCAAAGATAACAACAGCAGCCGCTTATCACAATTTAGAAATCACATGTATTCATCTATGTGTATCTGTGTGTGTGTATCTGTCTGTGTCTATCAATGTGTCTCTGTGTGGGTGTGTGTGTGTGTGGGTGTGTGTGTGAGTGTGTGTGTGTGAGTGTGTGAGAGAGCGAGAGAGAGAGAGAAAAAGAAGGGGGCGTGGCGATGACGCAGTCACGTGGTGACGTCGCATCTAAGATGGCGGCCGATCATGATTCGTGGAATCAAGGCCTAAAAACTCTCAAAATGGCGGATTGACTACAAAACAAAATGGAGTCTATGTTAATGACACCATGTGGCCGGGGCTCACACTGGTGGTCATCACATGAATTACACAAAGGGATTTTCAGACAAAGAGAATTCTTTGTCTCTGCTTTGGCGTTCGGCCGCATGGCTTCCAGATGTGTCCAGCCTCTCTGAATATAGATTTAACTATCTTACATGAACTGTATTCTAAATACAGATCGGATGTGTGTATAAACAGGTTTAGAAGAAAAGAGAGAGAGAGAGGGAGACATA
>CM028864.1:20711822-20729402 GCA_016801935.1 Platichthys stellatus | reverse complement strand
AGTTGACTCTCAGCCAATGAGGATGTCAGGATTCCGACCTTAGTGGGCGGGGCTTGGAACTCAGCGGGGGTCCTGAAGGCTCTTCAGGACATTTTCCAACCACCAGGGGGAGATTCTCAGGCCTGCTGGAGAATGTTTTCCCTCCAAAATTTTACAATCCTTTGTCCTCACCGTCGGCTCCAGTGTCGGCTCCTCAATTGAGTGAAAGCAAGTAGCAGCAGGTCAGCATTCTTCCAAGGAAAAAACTCAGCATCTCATCCTTAAGGGCTCAGACTTCTATATATATTAATTGCAAACTCCTTGCCTTAACTCTGTTCTACCCCTCACTCTCTCATGCCACATTTCTAAGTATATTGACTGAATTCCCCTCACTCTGTCAGTACCTCTTCCTTCTCACCAAACAGTCCTGACATCAGGGCGGCTGTGGGGTAGAGTGGTCGTCCTCCAACCTGAAGGTCGGCAGTTTGATCCCCAGTCTAACCCATCTGCATGCCGAAGTGTCTTTGGGCAAGATGCTGAACCCTGAATGGCCCACCATAGAATATCAAAAGTGCTGCGAATAGATGCACTGTATGAATATGTGTGTGAATGGGTGAATGTAAAACTGTACTGTAAAGTGCTTTGAGTGGTCATCAAGACTAGAAAAGCACTATATAGATACAAAACCATTTACCATTTCATTAATTTACGTACACCCCACTGCATTATATTCTATTCTATCTTTTGTCTTTGTGGTACAGAGTTGTTCCCTCTCTCCCCCTGCCATTATATGATGTTACTGTTCTAAGCTTTCAGATATATTTGAATTCAATAGAAATAATGCTGCAATAAAAAAGAATTGTTTGTAAATGCCTCGTCTCAGAAAGAGAGCTTTGATGACTGGTGACACCAACATCCTTGATTGATTTAGGGAACACGCTGCAGTGCTCGCAGTGGCACATCACTGACGCACAGGTTAATTCTGCATGAATGCACAGGGGGAGAGATGGACAGAGAAAACAGAGATAAGAGAAGCAGGCTTCAACATACTGAAGTGAAGTTAAAGAAAGACTTGAATCCATTGAGTGAGACATGTTTGCACTGGAGGCAATGAGACTGTTGAGGTGATGCTGCCTCAGGCAAAGACAAGGTAAGCCTTCACCTCCGGCCGGGCCTCCGGCCGGGCCTCCTTCCTCCTCCTCCTCAAAGCCATTAAACACAACATTGACAGCAGCACCTCCTGCTCAAAGCCAGAATTAATGGTGCCAGATTTCAGCTTCACAGATGTGTAGCAATTTATTTGGTGGAATTTCATTCAAACAGACGGAGGAGCCAAATGATGTAGATGAGCCTACTCCATAGCTGGATCTAAATTAAATGTCAATTCGTTCACTGTTACTATTTGTAGAGCAGTAAGTGATATTTGTTCGCATTGCGGCTCCGTCTTAAAGTTTTAGAACCATCCACCAGTCTCCAAGGGCTGTTGGCGTAATGCTTACATACTAAAAAAGTAACTAAATAAATAAATGTGAAGTATTGACGAAAAGTTTATGAGGAGCAGTCTGCTGACTAAGTTCATCCCTGAAAGTGCTGCTTGGTGTTTTTTTGGAAACAAAGGCCTAGGAAGAAACTTATTCAGATTCAGAGACTTACTGGAGCCAAGGTTCAAGTATTACTTCCTGGCTAATTTTGGACTTGGGAGCTATTTGTTCCACGGTGTCTGACTTGGACTGTTTTAGCATTCTCTACATTAACAGGAACATCATAAATCATACGATATAACAAATGGACTTATGCTCTCTAGATAGTATTGCTCCTCCTGACGCGCACAACAAGAAAACCAAAGGTCAAATGATTAGCCTTTCTATGCCTGTGTTCCTTTAATGATTGTGCCGAACCTTTGTGTTGGGCCGTGCCTCTTCAGCACATGTAGCACTTGTTAAATACAGAACAGAGAGATAAATTAATGAAGGCTTTCTCCTGCTGCAGCTTTGGCCTCTGCATTACCTAGTAGTGATGAAAGAGCACAAGCATGGCCACACTGTAGCTTTACTGTTACTCTGTGCTACAGTACATTTAAAATGAATGCAGCACTGTGATTTAACAGTAACACTTTGCACATTTTGTGAAATGCTGCTCTTGTTTTAATTCAATTTGTGTTTTTTGACTTGTGTTTACCAGAGTTTGTCAATTTATTCATAGTTTAAATTTGACTGAATGAGGAAAAATACAGTATATAAATTCCAGCCTCTATTAATGGTCTAAAGTATTAAATGAAGAAGTATGGTCTTACAGTATTTGAAATATTATAAATTTGTTGTGAAGTGTTGATGGCTCAGGGGAGCATATTTACACACTCCAACACAGAAAGCAGCGCTTCCTGTTGAGGCCCCTAATGCCACCACATTAGTCCAACAGAGATAAAAAAAAAAACTAAAAAAAAACACACAGAAGTGTGCTGCTTTTTACACTTGCTGAGGACTTCATCTTCACCTACTTCATTCTGATTCTCCAGGCCTGCATGTTCAACATTGCGGCAATTTACTCTGGATCACAGCTTATAACCAATTAGCATGGCTATAGGACACAAAGTCGACCGTCAGTGGTACATGTACTTTTTAAATAAAATAAAATAAAATAATTCTTGATGTATATTTATAAAGGGAAATCTTGTACCTATTTTATAACATTATTCTATGTTTTAGAACATAACATTATTATTCATAAGTATGCAGTGTCATAACTTCATCTCTCACATTTATAACAAACCAAACAGTTAAAAAAATCTGTTGAAAATTAGCAAGTAATGGTTATTTAAAAGTACGTACCACTACCAACACAATGTTATGGGTGAGGGAGCTGACCGCCATGTGCGGACGTTCAACTCCGTTGGCTGAGACATCTAGCCGTTATATAAATCTATGGTGGGGGCAACCCAGTCTCATCAGAAAACGTATAATAGCTACGTTGGTCCACATAGACATGTTTTTGAATGGGCCTGTGCCAACGTCATGTGACTCTCAAGTTTCCATCGGCGAAAACGAAAACATGGCAGACATTCCTTGTAATTTCAGATAAAAATGTAATTTTATAATATAGTTTGGGCATTAAAATACATTCTGACACCATTTCTAACGAGAAATGTGCTCTTGCAGCACAATTTTAAGCCAGTTCATGCTTACGATCTATATTTTTATAGTTATCACAAGTATTTCTTTAGATCTCGCCAGAAAATTGTAGTAATGTAACGTTATTATAGTGGCTATGATGGTTGATATGGACACTGCCATGCCGTAAACCACGTTGTTGCGTGCTGTTTGCATCATCGGCAATACGTTGTGTTGTTCAGTGAGCGTGAATGTTATTCATATTATTTGATATTAATATATGATGATAGATTACACCTCTAATTCAAAGGATCTAAGAATTCCCTGCAACTATATTCACAATGAGGCGGGCCCAATTGTGAATGGATGAACGGACCTGTTGTCTTGGACGGCTTGGTATGGAGAGTGCATATTTTTGCAGTACATATGCCTATTGTGTATTTGATAAATTTGATATGGACTGATGATGATGAACATTAAGATTATCGTTCGTATAACATCATTACGTTTATCTTTATGTTTTCCTTATAATTTTCTACTTATATTTCAGCTATGTAAAGAGTTGTTTGTACATACTGTTAATATGCTGTATAGAGATGATAGTTTACTGTATAAGGCAAGGGCTAAATCAATAATATAATTTATATATAAAATTCAGCAAACAATTCCAGCAGAAAATGGTTTCAACTTTGGGGTTTGAAGGGTTCTTAATGTACCATACATACAAAACAATGTGACTACATTCCTAAAATATAAATTAACAGTAACCTAAAGAAACAGCAAGATATTCTTTTCAATTAAACAAATAAAAATAATAGTAATATTACAAAATTATTAATATATACTGTATATACAGTATATATATTGTATATAAATTGACATGCTGTTGTAATATATCTATCTATATATGGAGGGCTAGAGACAATCCCAGCTGACATTGTGTAAGAGGTGAGAGGTCCCCATCACAAGGCCAAGACAAATAACCATTCATATTCACACATAAAGTAAATTTGAATCTCAAATCAACCTAACCTCAATTTGCAAGTCTTTGGACTGTGGGAGGGAAGCCTTATATTGACTCATCAACTTTTCTCCTTACGTTATATGAAACAAGACATTCTGAAATAGAATTGGTCAAGAACACTGTAAATTAAAGTGCACATGCTTTCACATACATGCCGTATATATAAAGATATACTCTCCCTGTTCAGTATTCAAAAATAATTCTGGTTTGATGGAACTTGTGAACAATGACCTCAACATTGTAATGATTCCTTTGCTAGTCTGGTAGTGTGATGTTTGTTGGCACTTTATTAACCAAAGGCAGCCACGCCCCCTTATGACTTTTAGAATAATAATGGCTAATGTTACAGTGGGAGTGGCATATGGAAGAAGGCTAAAATTAGCCGCTAATATTAACAGACCATGTAGAAGAATGCTGGGAGCTTTGGTTGTGAATGGTGGTCTGAGGTCAGAGCATCTAACTACACATTTTTTAACTTCATGCCAGGGATCTTCAACATTTTTCAGGCCAAGGACTCCCAAACTGACGGAGAGATGGAGCAGGGACCACCTACTATATGTATTATATAAAATTGTGTTTTTCATTAAACTGGGCCTAGTGCCATGAATAAATATAGCTACCCTGTTATTGTGCATTCAATACTAAGCTATTCAAATAATACACAGGTTCATATATTCATGTTTTTATTATTGTGTCGCTGAATGTGTGAATTGCTGACTGAAAGATAACGTCTTCTGCCTTATTTTATCCGTTGTTACAATATGTTTGAGTCTTGTTTATATGTATTTAAAGACATTTAAATACACACAAACGAGGTCTTCAACCAGGTTGACCAGGTTGAAGACCTCGGCTCTAGGTTATAGACTAAATATTAAAAGCTCTGCGCAGAGTGCCAGCACTGTTACAAAATGACCATGCTTTTACTATAGAGCTATTCTGTGACCTCTGACATTCTTGTGGAAGGTTCAATAGGAAAGGCATAAATCATCAGACTCACATTATTATATTCCAAAACTGCATACTGTATACACATTCACACACTACATAATGCACAACAGAAGTTTCTACTTTATACCTCTAGTGTCTATACAGCTGCTCTCGTTACCATCGTGTTTACTGGCTACTGCAGTTGGAATGAGCAGAGCTCCACCCTGATTAACAATCAAGGCAGAGCTGCTTATTTTCACACTTCTATTTGATTCATGATCCACAGGCTGCGAGTCAGTGCAGGGTCATAAAGTCTTAACATGAGTTATGAGAGTATTTAGTGGCTACTAGAGAGCCATTAGTGCTGGCTAATCACCACAGGTTTGTGTATGAGTTTGCCCTGTGGGTGAGGTTAATTGCACGAAAGGAGGCCTTCCAGCGTGGGTTCCTCTGAAGAGTGGGCGTTAAAATAATTGAGAGACAATGGGTCAAAGGTCAGAGATTTTCAGAATCAGGATCAAGGGAAGAGTTCACAAACCGGTGCACTCTAATGATAACAGTAACCCAATTATGTGTTGTCCATCTGAAGATGTGAATGAAAATTAAACATCCTTTTTAAGTGTCATATTTCCCATATTCAGTAAACAACAGACCTCATAAGTGATAATGGCCTCCAAGGTCATGGTCTCTGGTCACATTAACACCCGGGTTTACTTGCTGCTAGTACGGATACACCAGACTGTGGCACATTATCCACACAACACACAGACACAAATATCTGTGTTGCTGAACAATTTTTGTTTCTGCATTTCTATCTGAAAAAGAAACATAGGTGATGAGTTTTCAAAATGCATATGAAACTATAAGTAACCAAACTTAGTAAATTTGTATTATTAGTTATTTATTTTAATTTTGTTATGGACGCCAAGATGAGAAATCAAATCAATAAATCCTCATGTGTATGTGATTACATGGATATAAATATGTGTTTGACTTATAATTGCTCACATATCACTCACAAGTATCCCATTTCAGCATTATGATATCAAATTAGACTGTGCTTACTGTCTACATGTTATCTAACTTTATTGGTAATTTAAATAATAAAATAACAGCTTAAACATTGTTCAAGTGCACACTTATAAAACATAATTTTACATACATATATATTTCTAATGTTTACCTTCAAACAAAGCTTTTTTGAAATGTGTGACACAATGTGGTTTCAGTGTCAAAAGCTTTGTTTACTACACATTATAGCCAAATAAGAGGTAAGTCTTAGAGGGAAATTCAAATGCATTCCCTTAGCTGTCGAAGTCTCAAAAGGACATTCATCACTGTAAAAATCTCAATGAGATCAATAAAAAAATGTGTTGATCCAATCTTTGCTTCAACAGCCTGATAAAGTCAGTGAAAGCTTATTTTATTTTACATATTTACCGCTTACAAAAAGAGAGTGCTGTCACAAAATCCAGTTCCTTATGCTACAACATGATTGTACTGAAGCCAAGAGACTCACAAGCAACACAGTACGCGTTCTGCTACATACTGGAATCCCTTTGCCCTGTTTTCCTGAAGCTAATTGTTTGCTGTAAAATTATTTATCAGTGTTTCAATTATGATTTTGTTGTGAAACTACTCAGTGGATATGTCCTTTTTGGGAGAACAAAAACAGCTTGGGAATTTTGATGTACAGTAATATGGACTAGATAAATAATTCGGTGTTAATGTCACCAACTCCTTTCTGCGCACTGGGAGGGAAAGCTGAGAATGAACCTCATACGGCTATTGCTTTGGAAATTTACAAAAAACTTCTTGCATTCGATATTTAATCAGCTAAATAGTAACTCTTGGTATAGTTACGTGTTGAACTGTGTTGTTCGTTCACTTTTCACATATTTTAAGCTCCTAATTTCTTCTACACAGGACTGTGCTGGATATTCATAGTCATTAATGTGTGTATTAATCTTATTTTCACCTTTCCTTCCTTACCTCCTTCCTTCCCTGTACCTAACCTAAAGTGAAGCATGTTCCAACTACCGCAGAAAACAAGAGAAAATCATCTTCTTCTTCTTTGAATATGACTACACATTAAATGGTGTGATGTCCTTTTTTAAAATAACTATGTGTTAAAATGACAATGTAGCGTTATTTGAGAAAAAAAAAACAAGTAGATATAGTGATACAATCCATGAACTAATTTCATGTTTTTCACGGTGTTTCAGATAAAAAAATTAACTGACACCTACAATTACCATCCAGAATCACACGTGATCTCCTCATACATCATGGTTATGATTCACCTTTTTGTAGCTGAATTAAGAAAAATGCATGTACACTTAGCAAAATAACTTCATTCATCTAAAATCTCAAAATCATGTTTAGTGAGTAACATCTCCATGATTGTTGTATATATGAATTATCCAACAAGAACTTTATTAGGAATACCCTTACTCTTGCTTATTAATGCAATTAGCCAAGCAATTCTCAGCTGATTTTAAATACTCTATGGTCCATACCTTGAATGCAAGGGATGTTTTCAGTGCTGATGAGCTAATCTTTCTTTTTAACTCAACCTACACAATTACTTTGGACTCTGTTGCTCCTCTGATGATGAAATGACTAAAGCAGTTTGGAACCATGGTCAAACGACTCTACCCGCGCTCTCAGACGTGCGAGGTAGCAAGCTGAGAGAAGGTGGAAAATGTGTCATATGAAATCCCACAGATCTGATAATCACAATGCTGTAACATCAGCAAAAACTGAGTTTATATCTAAATTGGTCTCCAATAACTATCGCAGACTTCAGGTTCTTTTTTAAATTATTAATATCTCAATAACTTGCATCATTATTCTACTATTTTACCTACATTTGTCCTCTGTGATTCATTTCTTAAATAGTTTGTTGAGAAAATGTCTGTTCTTAGGTCGTTTTTATCTACGCCAACTGACAATGACCCCCTTATCCCTCCTATACGCTCAGCTGGATCAATTTAATCCCATATCAATCTCCTTCCTATCCGAGGTGGTCCACCATCTTCGGCCCAAAAATTGACCAATACATAGCATCCGCGCTCATCTTCTTATAGAAATATTTTACACCGTTGTCACTGATAAACACCTGCCATGTCTCTGATTGTGTCCAAGCTGCCTTTAAACATGCAGCCCTTGCTAAAGAAATAAAATCTTGATCCTTCTGTTCTCTCTTACTTCAGGCCCATTTCTAAACTGCCCTTCTTATCCAAAGTCCTAGAGAAGGTAGTTCTCACCCCACTGCTACAAAAATGTCCTTGAAAAGTTCTTGTTTAGTTTTTAACAGTGTAATAGCAATGAAACAGCGCTTTCAAGAGTTTTTAACAATAAGATTTTCCCTGTTGATTCAGGAGCCTCTGCTGTCTTGGTGCTCTTAGACTCTTGCATGATCGATGCCATCGATCAAGCAATCCTGTTGTCACGTGTAATGGAATATTTGATAACATTTCACAGCAAAGACAATTATCAATTCTGGTTCATACAATTCTACCTAGCTGCGGCTAGGGACCAGAGCACCCTGTCACTTTGTCTGACTAGGGTCAATGGCACAGAACAATGGAATCACATTTGATTTATACTAGATAAGCCCCTCCTTTCAGAGAGGTAGAATGTTTATCCAATCAGCTCTCTGCGTGTTGTCTTCAGACTTAGATTTGGTTACCTCCAATCTGAATGAGGACTCCTTCGAAAGTCTTACTACACAATACATCAGGCTCTGCTTAGACTCCAAGTGTTAAAACCTGTTTTCCCAGAGACCCGTCTCTGACTGTAACACCTATGCAATCTATCGCAGACAGTAGGATGGCCCCTGCTGTTAAGACCTTTTGTCTCAACAGAGGCACAAAGGAATCTCCAATGAATACACATCTGAGTCTGCCAAGCTGACCCCCACATGTTTTCAGTCTTAAACACACAGGAACACATCAGAATAATATTTCCATCTAAAACTGTCATTCCTTGCATGAAACATATCTAAATATAAAATCTCCCATCACACACGTTTGGAGAACTTTGTAGAGATTTAAAGTGTGGCACTAACGTGGTTTCAGTCATACTTAACAGATATGAGTTACTCTCTCCGCCTGTTTCTCCTCTGGGACGTCCCACTTAGATGTGGTGTCCCTTAAGGATCCGTTCTAGGCCCCATCTCTTTCTCCTAATATATGCTGCACCTAGTATCAATTTTGTTGAAATACGTTGTCTCTTTCCACTGCTTTGCGGATGATAATCAAATGTACTTAAAACTAAGAGTTCACTGCAGCTTGACTGCCTAAATGACAAAATCAATGATGAACCTAATCTTCCTTAAACTAAATGAAAATAAGACTGAGGTTATTGTGTTTGGACAACCTGAACTGCTGGATTTGGGCATCCTCGGTCTTCTAGCTTCCTATATTCACTCCTCTGTAAAGAATCTTTGGGTTCATTTTGACAGGTTTTTTTCATTCGACAACCAAATGTCCTTCGTTGTCAGGTGTAGCTTCTTTCAACTGAGACTCATAGCCATGGTAAAGGTTTTTCTCCCACAAACATATCCAGAGAGGTTGATCCATGCCTTCATAACCTCTTGTCTTGACTACTGCATTCCCTGTAGGTGGGCTTGGACCAGTCTTCTATTAAACGCCTGCAGCTTGTCCAAAATGCTGCTGCTCGCCTTCTGACAAGAAAGATAAAAAGAGACCATATTACACCTGTGTTGCTCTCCCTCGACTGGCTTCCTGTTCATCACAGGATCGATTTAGAATTTTTATTGTAAACTTTTAAAATTTTCTAAATGGACTATACTTAGCTGAACTTCTCCATACTCTAGTTAGATATCTGAGATCAGCCACTTAACTCCTCCTGGATTTACCTAAAACAAGGCTGAAAAACCAGAGGTGATCGTGCCTTTTCAGTAGCCGCCCTCAAATTTGTGGAACATCTTACCACTCCGAATTAGATCTGCCCCCTCTCTAGCAGACTTCAAATCCTTACTAAAACACATCTGTTCTTCTTGTCCTTCGCCTTGAGTTGAGAATGTTTTTATCCAGGCAGATTTTATTTTTGTATATCTTATATTTAATTTTATTGTTTCTTAATTAAAATTATTCTACTTTCTTCTTCTTTGTTTTTACTACTTGTACTCTGATGTATTGTTTGTTACTGTGTTCTTGTTGTACCTTATACTTGTAAAGCACTTTGGTCAACCAGGTTGTTAAAATGTGCTATATAAATACAATTGACATTTACATACAATATAATATAATATAATCATACCGTAGTAAATCATAAAATCTATGGCAAGACGGTTGGTGTCAGACAGGATGGTTTAAGTCTGTCATCAAGTGAGCGGTCTGTTGGTGCAAACACATTGCCGGAAAAAGTTGTAAGGTTGTTTTTTTCTACATCCCATTTATTTCAAATTCTATTTGAAAAACAATGAATAGCTAAGCCCTATACCAATATGTAAAATCTCCAAAATACAACCGGGATGATTTCCTCTCCATCGAGTCAAGGTTAATAAGAAAGGTTACGCGATTTTGACTTTAGGTTATGAATGAAGAGCACTCCATTCACTGCAATTCCTCTCACAGTCAACAAGCCACCTTTTACATCTCCACCAGTTGGATTACATGTGAATAATTTGAGTAAATGCATATTTTGAAAGTAAGAAGACTTCTTTAACAAATCAACCATTCCCTTCAGTCTCTTCAGGGGTGCTGCTAGAAATCTTGAGCCCTGTGATAGAATATAATAATGGATCTCTCTCTCTCTCTCTCTCTCTCACACACATGCAATGCACAACAGGTACAAATCTCTAGCCATTTCGGACCACTCATCAAGGATTGATGACATAAAGCTTATTGAGGATAGAGAAAATCACCCAGAGCTCTATGATCCCAAACTGCAAGTGTGAAACATAGACAACCGTGACATGGAGCCTCTCCGCGGCGCAGTCACATCCAGTGTGGCCAGGGTGAGACAGTTCACCTTCTGTTCTGCTTGTAGCACCAACGGGAGAGCAAGCAAGATAACCAAGCAATGAACAGAGAGGGGTGAAATATAAAGGAAATTCTGATAATTTTGCCAAAATGGAGAAACAAACCACTAATCTGTTTTATTTTATAATTTGTTAAAGGATCAAATTGATCATTTTAACTGCATTAACTAACTTCAAATAACAATAATAGTGTTCTCTGAGGGCTCCTGTCTGTGCTGGGCCCTAAAAATTATCTTAACTTTCACCCACCTTATGGCGCCCCTGAATCTTTTGAAGCATAACTGACTGCTTGGCCGACAGACAAGTGCTGTTTACATGCTATCATCTCCAGCGAGGGTGATAAGTGGAAGTGCAAAACTATCCAGGGGTCAGGTCAATCTGCGAACACAGATTCAGGAAAACTTAAGTCTCCCTTGATAGCATATTGTATAATATATACAGAACCAGAGGTGTGGACTCGAGTCACATGACTTGGACTCGAGCCAGACTCGAGTCATGAATTTGATGACTTTAGACTCGACTTGACAAAATGTAAAGAGACTTGCAACTCGACTTGGACTTAAAAATCAATGACTCGTGACTTCACTTGGACTTGAGCCTTTTGACTTGATAAGACTTGCTCCTTTCCCCAAAACCCAAAGATTAAAAAGTATGTTATTAAGCAACGCTCTGTATCTTTCATTGTGTATGTGTGCGTCTGTGTGTATGTGCTGTCGGCACAACATCCAATCAAATTATATCCACAATTCATATTAACACAATGTTAAGATTGATATTAACAATATGAGTAATAAAGAGTAGTTTCAATACAATTCATTTGTGGCTATAAGGGATGTTCTGACATCAGTTTAATATGCTTACCTCTTACAGATTTGAAGAATACCAGATGAACAAAAGCATCCCAAATGAACCAAAGCAGCCTTCACTCTCGCAATTCCTGGACAATCCTGTAGGGCATTACAGCATGAGCCATCCAAAGCAGAAAGCTATCACCAATGCAATACTGTCCGACTTGATTATTGATTGAAACTTGCCCCTGTCTATTGTGGAAAACAAGAGTTTTCGGCACTTTCTGACAGTGCTTGACCGCAAGTATAGCCCAGTATGTCGCAGAACACTGACATCAAAAACAGAGAACCTCGCTGAAGAGAAACGTTCAATATTAAAAACTCAATTGAGCAACACTGACCATGTTTCAGTCACTGTGGACATTTGGTCTGACCGAAAGATGAGGGGATTCCTTGGTGTCACTCTGCACTGGATAGAGAAAGAGGCAGAGAGGATACAGCTAAAGTCCAATCTCTTGGCCTGTGAGTGCTTCAAAGACTCACACACAGCTGAAAGAATCTGTGACCAATTTGAGGCAATATGTGATACAACATACAACATTAAAGATAAACTGGATTACATTATTAGTGACAATGCAGCTAACATGCGTAAAGCATTCACTGTGTGCTTCCCCAGTGAACAAGAGGATGACGAAGATCATCTTGATGACCCTGAGCTCCGGTGTGACTAAACCCTGGAAGATCAGCAAACAGTAGATGTTGCTATGGCGAAGAAACAGCGCTTTTTTCGCACACTCTTCAGCTGGTGGTGGGAGATGGTTTGAAAGAAACAAAAGTGGTATCTCCTTCTCTTTCAAAGTTATCGAAACTCAGCTCACTGCTGCACACAAGCACAACATTCAAAGATGTGTTTGATGCTTAATTTGGGGAACAGAAAGGCATCCCTATTGCAGTCAACACAAGATGGAACTCAACACTGTGGAAAGTGAAGGCAGTTCTCCAGTGCAATCATCTAAAGCTTGGTGCTGTTCTAGAAAAGGCTGGGCACAGGGAGTTGTCATTCACAGCACGGGAGTAGAATCTGCTGAAGGAGTTGGTGAACATCTTGAAGCCATTTGGAGAAGTGACTGATTTGACACAGGGGGAGAAGGTCATCAAAATCAGTGCTGTTGTTCCATCCATCTTGTCCCTCAACCACCACCTTAAGAAGCTGAAGCCTCAAGTCTGTTTCCTGAGCGGCCTGGTCAGAAGTCTCCAGGCATCCCTGAACAAAATATTTCTTGGAATCTTCATCAACATGAAAATGTCCAGGACACAAAATGGGATCACTGCCCCCTTTTCAGATCCAGTCTACCTCAAAGCAGCTGCCTTGGATCCAGCCTTTTCTCTGTTGTGGGTGGAGCCCCATATCCTGGTCAGTCGTGACGCCAAGACAGAGGTGACACAATGTGTTAAAGGTAAATGTTACTGAGTCTAGTATCTACATAATCTGATATAATTAACTGCAACAATAATTAAGTATTTCAGTCTAACACACTGCATCACCAACACAAACCTTAGAGAAGGAGAAGGGCTGTTTGCTGCATACCATAAGAGGCAGAAGAAGGATGTTGGGACCACTCCAGCACTATGGCTAAGTCACTACCTTGACATAGCCGAAGGACAGAACACGCTTTTGTTCTGGGCATTGAACATGAAGACTCTTCCTTCACTGTTCCGAGTGGCCATCAGAGTCCTGGCAGTGCCTGCCTCCAGTGCTCCAGTGGAGCGAGTTTTCAACCATGGTGGTATCATACTACGTCCCCATCATGCACAAATGACTGACAGACTTTTGGCCAATTTGGTCTTTTGCAAATGCAATGCAGCATAGGGCCCTGACATATAAAAAGCACAACCCTGTTCATTGTTATGTTCATGTATTTGTTATGTTTCTCACATGTACACAGACACACAGACAATATGAGGTGAGATAAATGAGATGAGATAAATACAGGACAGAATAGAAACTGCTGTGGAACAAGTTAAAATGCTAAATACAATGTTAGCACTTTTGTACAAATAATTACAGTTGCACTTGTTTTTTCAAATGTGTTCATTCTGTAAAGGAGTGGTTTAAAATGAAGAATATTCTCGAAGTTAAATGTTAAAAATGACTGGTTAATAGTGCAATAAGGAAGTGCAATGTCAGCAAAAACATTTTCTCCTATTTCAATTGCACTTGTTTTAATAAATAAATAAAGATTTTAAAAGCATACATGATCTGTGTAAATATATTATTACTCTGTGATCAAAAGGACTCGAAACTCAAACTGCAGGACTTGGACTTGACTTGAGACTTATCAGACTTGACTTTGGACTTGACTCGGGACTTGCCTTGGGACTTGACACGGGACTTGAGGGCAGAGGCTTGAGACTTACTTGGGACTTGCAAAAAAAACTACTTGGTCCCACCTCTGTACGGAACTCTATGTACATGTGTATATTAACTCAATATAAATCTAACCAAACAAACTTAGTTTGCTTGTACAGACAGCACTTTGGATAAGTCCACTTGTGACTTTAATGGTATAGGGATAACTTCTGTCATCTTTACAAAAATTCACTAAATGCACTGTCATTGCTATTTCAGCTAAACTAGATATTTGATATATGAAGTAGATATTATAAATTTGATATATCTTTTTTCAATCCTTTTCGTACCCACTTTGAAAAAAAAAAAAAAGCCATAAATATGGTGTAGTCTTTTATTGAGCTACATGGCACAGATCACCATTTTCCCCCCCATATTAATTATATCCTTCAATTGAAGGTTGTAAGTTATAAATTGATAGTACTAGTACCGAGCGATGGTACACAACTGCAGCTCAAATGATAATTTCTGACTGTTTAACTTCAATTTCATGGATGAAAGTGCAAGAGCCCGAGTGAGCACAAGGCAAATAGCACTGCATATAGCTACATAATTCCATGCAATGAGTTAGAGATCTCTTCTGTTATTATGAGGACTGTAGAAAACAATTGGTCATGATGAAACTGTGGCAGGACAAACATCACAGGCCGCCACAGTCTAGATAATTAATCGGAAAATACTGCTTTGACATGGTGAGGTAGGGCATTGGCCTTGGAGGAATTACAAGCTCATAGAGTGCCATTCCAGTCTGCTTCTAACCAGAAAAACAAAAAGTGCCCCAATGGGGCATGGTTGTGGCGGTGAACTAGGCACACGTCTTTTTTGTTGTGTTTTTCTTTCTTCGGAGCTGCACCGACAGAGTACGTGTTTCGACGGGGTAAACATTCGCTTTGGAATAGTGTACCACGCCAAGCTTCATCTGACGATCAATGGACAAACACGTGAGTTTGACTCCTGTGTAGACGCTGAGAATTTTGTTCAGGGCATACAATGCTCAGAAGATGCACAGAAGAGGTAATATGGAACTATGGAGATTTTCATTAATGACAAGCGCCATTTATTATGATGTTAACTTATCTCACGAGGGCTGATTTTTTTTTATTTAGATTAATAGAGGGGTAGACGTTCTCCGTAGTAATTTCCGCTTGTCTTTCGAGCTCCTCTAGACTTACACTGTAAGAGAGGATACTTTTTACTTCATAAATGTTCGGCCCATTGAACTATTTAACTTAATTTTTTTTTTTTTATTTTTGCCAGGAAACACAGAAGTCTTGTTTTGTTGGTGTTTATTTTAACACACTGATGGCTTGGTTTAGGTTTAACTGCTCCCTTGCTTGCACTGGATCAGTTTGTGCACTTAACCACTTCCCAAGGTAAGGGGGAGGGGGGAGGGTACGTGAGGCTGTCCTGTTCGGGAGGACTGCTGAGGGGATTTGGTTACAGCAGAGTTTCATTATTTTTCATGTATGTCTGTGTTTTTTTATAATACATTTTGAACAATGGCCGATGTTTTTCACACAACGGAGTTACAGGTTTGTTACAATTTAGAGCAGACAATATCTGGACAATCTGGTTTATCATCAGTTTAAGATTACTACAACCAAAAAACTAAAATTCACTTCTTGGAATGTAAGGGGGATGGGGGATGGTTTAAATGAATGAATCAAGTCTTACACGTCTAGTTTGGACTTGATTGGACCAAATATGTCCATGATACAGGAGCTCGTGTTTTGATGGCGTATAATCAAACTTTGACGCCATGCCACGCTCTCAAGGTGTGTCACAAAATCCATCTTTGAATAAGTTTAAATCTCCATCTTGTTGTGATGACACTCAACAAAATGTTATGTTGATCTGATGAAAGCTCTACAACAAGTACATCAAAGTAAAAGTGTGGAATATGGCCAAAATGGCCACCAAATTCAAAATGGCGGGCTTCCTGTGTGGTCTAGCTTATCTGTCCAAGAGACTCATTTCTTTGTCATGAAAAACACATGTACCTTATTAAATCCAAAATGGCGGGCTTCCTGTTGCATTTTTCATAATGCTCCTTTAGGATTTTTTCTATGATTAGTCACGATACATCTTTATCCCGATTTTTGTGGAAACCTAGGGGCTGCGTTCCAGGTGGCGCTGGTGAGCCATTTTGACACGCCCATTTCCAAATACTCCAGAATACGTAAATTTTCACCACTTTCTAATTTACTGCAAACTTTTAAAACTTTTTGAGAATGTTTGAAGCACTCAAAAAGCCAATTCATTTGTCATAAAAAAATAAATAATAATAATAATTATGATAGGGCCTCTCACCATTCAGTGCTCGGGCCCTAATAAAATGGCATACTCCTGTTACTCCTCATCATTTAAAACCTATTTTCGCACAGATTATTTTTTAATCCCTACTTCTCTATTACCCAATATAATTTGAAATTTTTTTTCAGAAGCAAGGTAAATACATTAAGGAAAGAATCATCACAGAGGGCTGACAACAGTTCAACCATGGTCAACATCCAAGACTCTATGAAGGACAAACTTTGCCAGTTTAGTGAACTAACAGTGGAAACAGTAGCTTGGCTGGTGAAAGTGGCATGTGGTGACAAACAACCAGGGATGGATGGGATAGATGGTAAACTGATTGGAATGGCTGTAGATTTTGTTGCACAGCCAATCTGTCATATATTAAACACCAGTCTGAAAGAAGCAAAAATTATTCCCCTGCCTAAAGATAAGAAAACATCATTTAGTGGCCCGAATTGTCGTCCAATAAGCCTGTTACCAGCAGTGAGTAAGATTCTTGAGAAGGCTGTATTTGATCAAATACAGGAATACTTCTCAGTAAATAATCTGTTAACAAAGTACCAGCATTCTTACAGAAAGGGACATTCCACATGCACAGCACTGACGCAAATGTCAGATGAATGGTACAGAGAAGTAGACAACAAAATGCTATGTGGAGCAGTCTTTCTGGATTTTACAGCAGCGTTTGATCTCCTTGAACATACGCTTCTTCTGGAAAGACTGGTGTGCTATGGCTTTAAACCATCTGCAGCTTCCTGGATGGGAAGTTATCTATTAAATAGATCAAAAAGAGTATTTTTTAATGGAAGTCACTTGGACAGTGTGCTGGTTGAAAGTGGAATACCACAGGGAAGCTGTGTAGACCCACTAATGTACTCTATCTTTACTAATGATTTACCTCAAGTATTAAGAAGTGCAAATTTAAGTACAGTGCCTTGCATAAGTATTCACCCCCCTTGGACTTTTTCCCATTATGTACTGTTACTAACTGGAATTCAAATAGACTTAAATAAACTTTTTCCCGTTTGATCAAC
>CM028864.1:20675395-20709853 GCA_016801935.1 Platichthys stellatus | reverse complement strand
CTACTGCACCCCAGGCTACTGATTTTACTTCCCCTTTCTCTTTTTTCTTTATGAGTCTTTTGAGGGTTGTCTTGTCAATATTTCTATCCCTTCCAGCTTTTGTTAAGGACTTCTTTCCTTGCATTACCTCATCAGCTACACTCTCCATCTCTGCGAGGGGTGTATGGCCCCAGGTTGTTTTCCTGGTGTATAGTTTCTTGGCATGATGGCTTTTCTACAATGTTCATGACATTAAAAATAAAACATTTATAATGTAATATAACACTAAAATACATTTTAAACTAAACTTGACTTGTGCTTCATGGTGGGGTAAAGTGAGACACTGTCTCACTTTACCCCACAGCATTTGTCCCACTTTACCCCACATCCACCGTTTTTGAAAACATCTCTTAGCAATTCAGGCTAATCTTCAGTTAGCATCAATCACATGGTTTTATATGTTGGAGTTTTTCTACCTTATTCAATTTGTTTTGACACAACAGTTGATTAAGTTCAAAGCAAGAAAAAAAATTAACTTTAAAAAAATTAATTTTTGAAAAAACATACTTTCCACAGCACCAGCACAAACTTCTCCTTCACGGCAAGGGGGGAACGGGAGGGGCTTTTAAACATAATGGTCAAATGACCACAAATGTGTTCCGTTGCCTAGATACAGGGGTGTCTCACATTACCCCGCTCTCCCTTACTGGCTTTCCATAAAGATGTCTGTCCTCCCAAAATACTGGAAATTCCCTCATAATTTGAACCTCTTATTAAACTTTCTCAGTATTCAATTAAAACACTCAACGACTTACAATATGTGCATTTAACTATGAGGGTACAAACACAGAGCAGCAGAAATCATGTAAGTACAATAACTTAAAACCAGATAACATAAACGGGTCCTCTTTGTCACATACTCATCCCATATAAAATGTAAATTTAAAAGCTGTTTTAACCGCTGCTTTAAGATGAGAAGGACAGTTTTGAAGCTTTACTCTGAAAAGCGGACGTCAGTCGTTTGCGTCATCACCTGATCGGCATGTCCAATCACAGCCTCATGAATACACTACAGAGTCTGTCTGCCGCAGATATGCGAGGCTCCTGTTGTTTGTTCCGTACAAGTGACTCTGTTTTCGCTTTTAATAACTTGCTGAAGTCGACACAACGCTGTTTCCCTGGAGGAGAAGATGAGTGCGTGGGAAAGCAAAGCCGAGGGCCCCGGTGTGGAGGAGTCGAGAAGACGGACGCACAGTCCCTGAACAAAGGTGATACCCAGCCTACGAGCGAAGCCATTGCTAACTGCTAAGCTAACTCAGATTTGACAAACGTGTGAACATTAGCGCGACAGTTGTTAAAAGTGAAATAAAGCATCGAGTGCTTTAGCGGAACTAGTGCATGTTTAAATATGTATGAACTACTTAAATCGAACAGTTTGTTCTCTGTATGATTTTTCATAAACGTGGTTTTTGTTTGTTTGTAGGAAGCTCTCCCTCTTCACAGCTGTGATGAAAATGGCCGGCGGAGCGAGGGTATGAACAAAGAAGAGCGGTCCTGTAAAATACATCCTCCAGCTTTACTTTATCTGATCCATTTCATAGTTTTGTTTTCACAGCCGGATTCCTGCACACAATGACGCAGTCACTGCACATTACGCCGAGACTCGCTGAAAGTCCGCATTTGCAGTGCGTAAGTATGTGTTTAGGATTTTTGCTGTGGATCTTCCAACGGTGATGCAGCAAGGCTATTTCCATTTATTAATAATAAACTCTTGTTACTCATATTGTTTTACAGCTGCCTGTACTATGACGTCCTAAGACCCACTATGAGCCGGTATGAAGGAGCTTCCAGCACAACCAACCGGACCTTGCCTCAGCATTGAGGAGTTCAGGAGACGGCAGAGAAGAAAGAGGGTAAGGTTAGATTCATTAAATAATTTTTCAGATGCATGTAGGTGTATGTTGTCATTGAACTGTGCTAATTGTACTGATTGTGTCTACAGCTGATTGAAGCGGGACAGATGACATCGATCCATCCTTCCACAGCCAGGAGCTCAACAACCTGTGTGCCACACTTCAAATAAGACTAGAAGCTACACTGGGTCTCACAGCTACACACCACAGACGTCTACACACTGGGGCAGATGCGGACAGAGTCCCACAAAGAACATATGACCCAGAGGCTGCAAAGAGACATTTCAAGCTTCACCTGATTAGCTTTTCACTGGCTAGGCCAGTTGTGTTTGTACAATATTTGTGCTGTATGTAAATAAAGCTTTGACTCAACATATACCTTGTTAATGTTTTTTTCCTTGTACAATATGTTCACATATTGCATCAAGCATCACATGAATGAATGTCTTAATTAACTGCATTGCTTTTGGTAAAGGCTTACAAATAAATTATTAAATATTATTATATATATTATTAGTAACAACTATAAATAAATTTTTATTATAAATGTTGTGTGGGAGGGGTTTACCCCACGTGTGTGCTGCAATGACCAAGGGTGCCCAATGGCAACACTTCTACCAACCAATCATGAGTGACTTTCCGGGTTGGTTTCCTCCAATGGGGAGCGGCCCAGCAGCGGCTTCGCCCGGAGTCATATGCTAATTAGATAACACCTTCGCTCCGCGGCTGCCACAGAGTTACTCAAAGTCTGAGCAGCCAGGGAGACCTTGATTGAGTTTATAAGGAGAAATGAAGAGCACATTGGCGCTACAAGATACAAACATCATCAAAAAATATAAAAACACAAAAAAGCCCTAGTCCATTTCTATTGCGGCCCTCTAATCATAAATCATCATGCAATGCAAATTAAATCCCCCCTCCCCCCCGCGGCCCCCCCCCCCCCCCCCCCCCCCGCTGCTCTCCCCCTTTGTTCTCCAGACCCCCTCTCCGCCGTACGTACTCTCCGCTTCACTGTAGTTACTGTCGAAGGAGAACTCGGTGCTGACGTGCTGTGAATACCTATTAACTTCAGGGGATCATGTAACTTCCATAGGATTTCCCATGACACTAATTCTGCTTTTCGTGTAGTGTATGCCACTAGACGAGCGATAGAAGGTAGGTTTAAACTCCCAAGAACTAATACCAATTTTCTTAAACGCACTGCGGGATACAGAGCCATGAAGTCATGTAACCTACTACCAATAGAAATTATTAACGTGAAACGTAAATGTATGTTCAAAGAGCAAATAATGCAATTGGGTACAGCATACTTGTGACACTAGATCAGGACTGGACAATGTACGGCCCCCGGGCCACATCCGGCCCGTTGGCTGTCCGTGTCCTGTCCGCGCGACATTGATTGTAAATTACAAAGTAAACTTTTTTTGGTTATTTTACTTAAGCTGCAGTGCTTTTATTTTTAAAAGCTTAAGTGTTTTATTCCGGTAATGACGCAGGACATAAATCCAATACCTGCGCATCATTGAATCAAGTTACGAGCAGTCACAACTCACAAGACGACTCTAGACCTCGAAAATGTCTGCCCACGCAAAAAAAAGAAAGGTAGACACTGAATGCAGGGTTTTCAACAAAATTTGGACTGCTAAGTATTTATTTGCTTAAGTCGGAGGTACAGCCATGTGTTTAGTTTGCGGAGAGCAGATCGCAGTGTTGAAAGATTTCAACTTGAGATGGCATTACGAGACGAAGCACGCGGAGAAATACAAATGCTTGACTGATGCTGAAAAGACCGGGACATCGGAAGCTTTATTAGCTAAGCTACAAAAGCAGCAAGGCTGCTTTACCAAGCTTCACACATCCAGGGATGCAGCAACCAAGACCAGCTTTGTGATATCTCACAAATTAGCTAAAAACAGTAAGCCATTCTTGGAGGGGGAGTTTGTCAAAGAGTGCTTGGTGAAGTCTGCAGCACTAATATGCCCGGAAAAAAAAAAAGCATTTGAGCAATTCCCACTATCCAGGTGAACCGTGACGAGAAGAATCAAGGACATTTCGGGGAATCTGGAACTTCAGCTGCAACGTGAAGTGGCAAGTTTTGACTTTTTCTCCTTGGCTTTGGCAAGAGCTGCGATGTCCGTGACACAGCCCAGCTACTCGTATTTGTCCGTGGGATAAAGGACTTCAAGATTACGGAGGAGCTGGCAGCACTGCGGCCAATGAAAGGGACAACAACAGGGAGCGATCTATTCACAGCGTTAGATGCATGCATGAACATGCTGGGTCTGAAATGGGAAAGACTGGCAGGTATCACAACGGACGGCTGTCCAAGTCTGACCGGGAAAAATGTCGGACTTTTGAAACGTGTTCCGGATAAAGTGACTGAAATCGACCCAGATCAGAAATTGGTATTTTTACATTGTATAATACATCAGCATGTGTTGTGCAAGTCAGTGCTAAAGATGAACCATGTTATTGATGTTGTCACTAAAATAGTTAACTTCATTAGGGCACGAGCATTAAATCATAGACAGTTTGTTTCACTTTTGGAGGAGCATGAGACTGAACATGGGGACATAGGCTACCACACAGCTGTCAGATGGCTCAGTCTGGGCAAAATGCTAAAAAGAGTATGGGAGCTGAAAGCAGTGATTCAAGAGTTCTACAAAAAAAAGGCTAGGACATCCCAGAGCTCTCAGATGAGGACTGGATGGCAGATTTTGCATTTGCTGTTGATGTGACTGCACTGATGAATGAACTGAACACCAAACTGCAAGGCAAGGGCCTATTTGTTCATCAAATGCACAGCCTGGTGAAGGCTTTCATGAGAAAGATGCAGTTTCTTTCAAGCCATCTGGAGAGCAACAGTCTCACTCACATGCAAACCCTGAAAGAAGTCACACCATCAGCTGATCACCTTTGCAGGTACTCATCCATGTTGGGAGCACTGCATGGTGATTTGAAGATCTCAGAATGATCGAGGATGAAATGCAGATGATTTCCTTTCCCTTTACCTGTAGTGTGGATAATGCACCCAGTGATGTTCAGCTGGAACTCATTGACCTGCAGTCTGATGCGATACTGGCAGAGCATTTTAAATCAGGATCACTGGTAGATTTTTACTCTTCGCTCAAGGAGGAGAACTTTCCAAACATAAGGAGACATGCTCAGAAGATGTTGGTTCTCTTTGGCTCCACCTACATATGTGAACAAACATTCTCAGTGATGAAATTTGCAAAATCCAGGTATAGATCCTCTCTCACTGATGATCATCTGGCAGCTGTGCTTCGCATCTCCACCTCAGACATTCAACCGGACTTTGATGCACTTGTGAAAGCCCAACAGAGACTAGATTTCTCTCACTGAACTGAAAAAAATCAGACTAGAAATGCTGGCATGTAAAGGGACCAACTAGCATTGAACTGGGACACTTTCTTTCGAGGCCTTTTTCTCAAAATCACAGTTCAGTGACAATCAAATGGTAAAAACTTCACATTTTGTTTGTTTTGGTGTTTCTGGATGATTATTTTTGCAGAAATGGTTATCCTTCAGGGCTGAATTCAAGCCCAAGTGACACCCCTGATGGGGTTTGGGGGAAATAATGTTTTTTGATTCATTGGCAGTGGGATCAAAATGTTTCTATTACTGTTTTTGTTTACCATTGTTTTGGGAAATTTTATTGAATAAATTACTTTTTGTAAGGCAACCTCGCTTTTTCATTTCTTAATCATAACATGCAGTACTCTTACCAGTCTTACCAGCTTGTCAAAACAATGCTATATACTGCTTTTATAAAGAAATATAATTAATATTATGCAGAATTGAGTTCGGCCCCCCACAATATTTTCTGTTTCTCATGTGGCCCCATGAAAAAAATAATTGCCCACCCCTGCACTAGATGGTGAGGTACTGTACGTAAAGGAGTAGTATTCTCTTACATGGTTTGCAGTTTTCGCTTCTATGGAATTGTATATATCAGTGTTTTATATCATGACAAAGGTAATATTGCATAAACACTGCATTTATTTTTGATATCTGTAATATTAGATGATCACTATTTTGATGTTAATTAACTTTTAAGATCTATAAAGTAAATATTTATAATGTAACGTATGTTTTAAATGTTTGATATTGGTATTTAATGTTTGTTTTAAAATATTTGATATCTGTATGTATGTCTTAAATGTGGACCCCACTAAAAGTAGCTCTGTCTTAGGGTAGAGCTAATGGGGATCCTTCTAAATAAACAAATTAACAAATAACTAACTGAATATGTACATTGTTCTATCAGATCATGCCCCCATCTCACGATTTTATCGTGAGGTGGGGGCCTCAAAGGTTCCTCTAGTTGGCGCACACACCCTAAATGGTTACAGGATTATGACAACAACATCCTCCTGTATCTTGAACGAGCGCCCGTAGCAGCAGCTGTAGCTGGAAGTTAGGTTTGTGAGTGTTGTGCTCTCCACGCTCTTTCCCCCCCCTCCGCTCGCGTGTCCTCCCGTGAGTACTGTGCCGCTTATTTTTTCCCACGGCAGTACTGGGCTGGAAGTTAGCTACAGCCGGCGCTCGTAGCAGCTACGGCCGGCACTCGTAGCCGCTACGGCCGGCACTCGTAGCCGCTACTGCCGGGGCTTGTAGTAGGTGCTACGGGCGCTGTAGCTAACTTCCAGTGCAGTGCTGCCGTGGAAAAAAATCAGCGGCACAGTCCTCACGGGAGGACACGCAAGCGGAGGGGGGGAAAAGAGCGTGGAGAGCACAACACTCACGAACCTGCCGTGCGATCACCGTTCACCGTGGACTCCGACGCCGTCTTCTCGCTAAGACTCACCAGCCGTCCTCGATTAATTGTTCAATAACGTTATTAATAGTCGAACTTGAAAACTCCTGTAAAGTCTCTCCCTATTCCCCACCACTACATACTAGCCCCCCAACCCCTCACACACACGGCACAACATGCTAACGTCACTAGCCTCCACACAAAATGTCTAAAAGAAGCAAATACCAGAATTATTTAAAAAAAATACTTACATTTCCCTTGTCTTCAGTGTTGCAACGGAAAGATGGCACCGACCACTCTTTCAATAACAACCTATCCGAAAATCCGGCATTATATTGGCCCAGGTTGATAAAACAGTCCGATTCAAATAGGTGGCAGGAACGTTGCCATTATATATGAACTCAATCCATCTCAATCTTGTGTCTTCTGAAACTGGAGTCACATGGAGACATTTGTACAGCCGACCACTGAGCATCTCGGTTGTCGAAATCGATTCATGCTGCTAGTTAGCTTATCCAAGTGTTTCCAGGGCTTGCAAGAATGAAATGGAGGCTGGACACCAATGGACTGACCGTCTATAAAGTGGGAGGGTCCATCTAGGGGTGGGTCGAGTGGTAGTGGGGGAGTGCATAGAGTTATGGGGGAATGTACTAAATGGGCATGTTGCGACTATGACGTCTATTTCGGTCGTAATTCCATTGGACGCACTCTAGCACATAGTTTCTGAAATAGACGAACCACAACAAATCGCGGGAGTTGTTTTTTTCCAGAGTTTTTTGGACAGTAGACATGCCAGATACCCAAAATAATATGTAGAAGCACTACAAAAGTGGAATTTTCATAATATGTCCCCTTTAAAGCTGAATATGAGGAGCTCTCCACACTCAAAGCTGAGATAAGTCTAAGAAGGCTTAAGCTAACTTTTTACGACCAGAGTGAAAAACCCGGGAAAGTGTTATCCTGGCAAATTAAAAAACTTAACTCAGAAATAGCCATAAATACAATTAGGAATGAACAGGGGGTAATAACTACAGATACATTGGAAATTAACAAAAAGTTTGTCTCGTTCTTTAAGACCCTCTATCAGTCTGAATATCCAATAAATTCAGGAAATCAGAACAGTTTCCTAGATAGGCTAGACATTCCCTTTATCCCTGAAGACACAGAACTTGAGCTGGATAAAGATCTGAATTTAGAGGATGTTTCGAAACGCCATTTTTAACAGGAAAGGTGTCAGGCCCCGATGGGCTCCCAATAGAAATGTATTAATTATTTAAAGAAAAATGAATAGCCTAATGTAAGATATGTATGCAGAATTTTTTTAACAGGGTTACCTTCCCCCTTCGCTACGAAGTGCCTTGATCACATTTATTCTAAAGCCAGGTGAACCGCCAACAGAATGAACACTTTAGCCCGGCTAAGAATGGCATGGGGTTTAAAGCATGGTTAAGCAAGGGCATAGTTAAACTATTAGATCTCTATAAGGACGATACCACAGAAACACTTATTGGAATATTTATAACTTAGAAGTTTTATTCTGACATGCTTAAAGAATTTGGTTCAACAACCCCCAATGTCCACGTTGGAGATATTTTCTAAAAAACTTGTTTCAGCAAAGGGCTGGTTACTCAATTATATAACATAATGGTGGAAAACCATAAAGAAAACTCTGAAAGTAAGAGACAGCAGTGGATAGGGGACCTACAAGAGGACATTTTAGTGGAAGATTAGGGTACAATATGTTCAAAGGTACATACACAAACCATTAACACACGACTGAGATTAATACATTATAATTGGATAATGAGAAATTTGTTTAACACCTCTGGGATGTTAAACAAATTTGATCCTAATATTCCTGACCGATGCTATAAGTGCAATATTCATCAAGGTACTTTATATTACTGTTTGTGGGAATGTGAGGAGATTCAAAGATTTTGGAGTTCGGTGATACAATATATCTCTCAAATTACCTTGTCTCCTGTACCTCTAAGTCCTAAGCTCTTTTTATTAACCGTCTATCAAGACAATTGTTCTCTTTCTATTAGAGAAAGAAAAATGGTTGACCTATGTGTACTACAGGCCAGGCGCTCAATCGCTCTGTCTTGGAAAAATGTTTGTTGCCCCTCTCTAGGCCACTGGTTAAAAAACTTAACATCGAGTTTGGCTCTTGAAAAATTAACTTATATAGGTCAGAAGAAAGCTTCTAAATTTTACAGTATATGGGAGATGTTTTTGGACTTTGTTAGAAATGGTGACATTGAAGAGGCATTGGTAGTGTGAGGTGACTAATCTGTTGTGAGGAATGTGTCCTGTACTCTAATCCATGTTTTTGTTCCGTCTTTACTTTTTTAAACTAAATTAGTATTTTCATTGTGTTTTTTCGTCCTTCTTGAATTTATGTTTTAATTATAACTTTTTTTTTTATTACTGTCATATGTTTGGTTTGGGAGGGTTCATGTATGTATGTAAATTGTTTAAATGAATAAAACCAATAAATATATCTTACTAAAAAAAAAGAAAAAGTGCCCTAATGTCAGACGAGGCAAAAAATAACAGCAATGATGCAAATTGCGTATACCAAGGTTGGACCTTGCAGTCAACTCACAATACAACCCGTTTCTGCTACAAGCATATGGAGAGAAGAGATGATGATGATGATGATGATGCGACAATGATTATAGCAGTGTTTATTCAAAGAGGGAAGCAGAAGTCATACTTGATGTGACAGATAGTAAGAAAGTGAAGATGTAAACTGGGATATATGAGCAGTAAAGACAGGCAATTAAAATCAGAGGAGGGATATTCCATGCTGAGATGGACAGTGTCCTTTCAAACAACAGATATAGCAGCTTGCCTGCCTCTAAAAGCATGAGTGTCATTAAATCAATAATTAATTTACCCTAATGAGATAAGTAGTTGCAAAACTAATTGCACACCTCCCCATTTAGCCCAGTCAGTCTGGGCCTTAATGCTAAATATATCATTGCTATTGTAGCTGCAGGACAGGAAAAGAATGAGTGGAGAGATTGGTGAATGGTGATGGGGATTCAAGGAGAACAAAAAAAGATGGAGACAAGGGCTACGAAATAAAGGAGACAAAAGAAAAAGGGGGCTAATAAAGCTGTACACATTAGAAGGTTTTTGAGAATTGTATTACTCTTGTATTAGTGAGAATTTATTTTACCAAGTTTTAGTCCATTAAAGCTATTTCAGAATATTCAAAGAATAACCAATGATTTCTTATGGTGTATTACGACATATACATATTTTTCATTTTGTGAAATATTGTTATTGTCCTAGTTTATTTTTTGTTAACTGCAAACATCAGAATTCAGTTAAACCCCAGCAAATGTTCTATTAATATTTAATTGGTCTGGTTTGCATTAGACACTGGACCAACTCTTGTCTCTAACAACTCTTGTTTACATTCCTTTCCACTACAATAACAATAAAAAAAGTGTCCTTCAACAATTCTGCAATAGCATGCACTGTGCGCTTCTGGCTCCCTTGTCATCATGGCTTACCAATGCCAGCATCGTTATAAAATAAATGGAAACATAAAATAATATAAAATAATAAAAATATGATAACAATGAAATATGATAATGGTTGATATAACACAAAACTTCAGACTACCTGAATGCAAATAATCATCAGGTGGTTCCGATCTCTGTGCTGTTACTCAGTGTACTCCCATTGTCAACGAGTAAAGTACAAAGGAAAACCAATAGACTTATTTGGAAACAGATTGTAGGTGGTAGTTTTTCAGTCTTAGTAAACACGCAAAACACTTTACACAGTCAGTATTTTGCCCAAGGACAGGTCAGAATGCAGAATGAAGAAAACAGGGATCAAACCACCAATCCTCTGTTAAGCGGACACCTCTCACTACCTACTCAGCGAGAGATGCCCCACTATGTTTATATATTACATAAACCGCCTAAAGGCTCAGACCTAATTGCAACAACAGTTTCAAAAATTAGTGGTTGTGTAAACAGGTGAATGTCTGCAGGCAATGCATCTTGATTAAAAGACCCCAGCTGCAAGTCACCTTCAAGTCTCCTCACTGTGCATACGACACATTATTTTCTTGACCATATATAATTACATAAACATTGCTTTGTCCCATTTTGAGTCCTGCCAGGGCTTAAAAATCTCCTTTCAGTTTCTTATATTGAGCAGGGATTTTGGAGCGATGAGTCTTCACAGAGATCCACATCTCATAGCTCATCCTGTTTGTCAATGGGCCTGTAATGGCTCATGAGGCTCTGCAGCAATGTGCTGACAGGAAGAAATTTGACTATAGAGAATATACACTTTGTGTGTGCACATCAACATTCATAGTCATGAGAGTCTGAACCATATGAGACAAATGAAGCTAGCGTAAGTTCAGTCAGGAAGACTTAACCTGCAGACGATCAGCTGATCAGGGGCATTCTTATACATAGGAACGCCCAATGGAGGACTTAACTGCCTAGTGATCAGCTGATTGGGGGTGTGCCTTATCATCCAATCAGGTCGGGCGCGGGCTCTGTCAGCCAGTCATTTAGCAGCTGTCAAACTTTAAAAGTCCCTTTCCTCTCTTCCTCAGCCTGCCATCATTCAGCGTGTCACGAAACGGTCAGTGGCTCCCAGTGACGCGCGTAGTTGATCATCTAGTTTATTCACATCGTTCATCTCGACGTCGGATCCTGACACAGTTTACCCCCGAAGAGGTTCGGATCTGAGTGTGAAGCGGCTGGGATGAGGATCAGCACCGCTAACTCAGAGGCCATGACTCTTAGCAGGAAACCGATGGATTGCTTACTCCGGGTAGGAAATGAGTCCTTAGCCCAAGTGAAGGAGTTCAAGTACCTTGGGGTCTTGTTCGCGAGTGAGGGTACTATGGAGCGTGAGATTGGACGGAGAATCGGAGCAGCGGGGGCGGTATTGCGTTCGCTTTACCGAACCGTTGTAACGACAGAAGCTCAGCCATCCGTGAGGAGCTCGGATTAGAGCCGCTGCTCCTTTACTTAGAAAGGAGTCAGCTGAGGTGGTTCGGGCATCTGGTAAGGATGCCTACTGGGTGCCTTCCTTGGGAGGTGTTTCAGGCACGTCCAGTGGGGAGGAGACCTCGGGGAAGACCCAGGACTAGGTGGAGAGATTATATCTCAACACTGGCCTGGGAACGCCTCGGGATCCCCCCGTCCGAGTTGGTCAATGTGGCCCGGGAAAGGGAAGTCTGGGGCCCCCTGCTTGAGCTGCTCCCCCCGCAACCCGACCCCGGATAAGCGGATGAAAATGAGATGAAATGAGGTTCGGATCCATCAGCCAAAAGATCGTTCAACTCTACTGATCGTCGGTGCAGGAGCTCGCGCCGAGCGAACTCGACGTGTCCGCACGGGGAGGCCGACTTCCTCCTCGCTAAGCTTCACACATTGCGGCATCATGCCAGCTTCAGACCTCCTCTTCGGCTCCGCGACCCAGTGGTTCAAGTAAACCGTCCGGGATTCTACCGGATCGCAGGTTGGAGCACGATCCCCGCACGACCCCCCCCCCCCCCAGCGGGCCCCGCGTCGGTCGAGGTCGGGAAAACTTCAACAAGCGACATCTTCTAAAGCCCCTACCGAAGATAAGTAAGGATGATGTTACATCCTTTAAACACTCATGCTACTACTTTAGCTTTAGATAATATTCCGAAGACCACTTTGCAGTCCCCACCGAGCACATTGTATTAGCGCAGCGGCGCTAATACTGCGAGTGCCGCGCTCCAGCGTGCCACGCTCGGCGGATGCCGCGCTCCAGCGTGCCGCGCTCCAGCGTGCCTCGCTCGGCGGGTGCCGCGCTCGGCGGGGGCCACGCTCCAGCGTGCCGCGCCCGGCGGGTGCTGCGCTCCAGAGAGTGCTGCGCTCGGCGGATGCCGCGCTCCAGCGAGCGAGTGCCGCACTCCAGCGAGTGTGTCCTGTGTTCAAACAGAGACGTCAGCTGTTCCTCGTGCTTCAGCATTAACGAGAACACAGTCCGCTTCGTCGGTAGAGTCAACAACTTTACGTATCGGTGTATTCAGCCATCTAATCTGAGACGGGAAGCAATGCACCCTTCAGAATCATAAACCGCGCCGTGCATAAAGATGCTATGCACACCTGAACTGGCCGAATTACATATCTTCTAAGTGAGTACAGGTGCGAGTGCACCTGATGGTGTCTCGCACATCCTGAGTCCATTGGAACGTCAGTCGTGCACGTCCTCAGAAACTTACGCTATGTGGACGCCAGACGCAATATGCACTTAAATATATACTATAAATAAATATAAAATAAATGATTAAATGAATACTGGTAGTGAATTTCATCGAATTCTCGCATCAGTGAACATAGAAACATACTGGCGTCACACCGTACTCTATGGATGGGCACATTGACAATCTACAGGCCGCGCTGTCTCTTCTGCGTAAATCTTAAAAATTAACAAAACGGTAACCTCCTCCAGCGTGTTGCACGCTATTTAGGTCATGCAATTCCAGGAGTCCTACAGTCTGAATTATCAGATGGGCCCTCCAGTGGTATCCTCTGGAAACGTGTGTAATACGTTGGCAAGGATGCACACAACAATTTAGCATCAAATTGTTCCCCTCATGTCCCCAGCGCACCGACAGGCCCAGTCGCATAATTAAACAAGTTTCCAAATTGAAATCAATGAACTTTGGAGTTCGTGCATTTCAACAGCTAGTTCCTAACAGCCACAAGACTCTCATCCCAGTCAGTCTGTCGGGCGCTCGATCCCATGACGGATTTTACATATGCAGGAGACAAGCATTGATCTCCAACCCCTCTGCGGTCTCGTATCTCCAACACGAGGAATAATGAGACCTAGGCGGTCGACAAAGCAAATAAATGAATAAACTCGCAGGTCAAGGCGCTTAGCCTCCTTAAGCAGACATAAGATCAGTTCATAAATGTATCCTTGGCGGCGCTGGGAATTACGCGCCCGACTTCAGGTGCAGAGGGTTTCCTGTCTCATGGGTAAATACATGAATCCATGTCACTCTGCTCATCTTCACACTGACTGGGAGAGTCACGTGTTGTATCGAGTGCAAATTATCGAGTACATTTCATGACGTTCAAAGGCTGACTCCGCTTAAACTCTTGAACGAGTTCAAACAACATAAGTTACTTCACGTTGTGATCAGGTCCCGGTAACTAGTGATGAGTGGTTATTAGTTCAAGCGAGAGTAGAGTGGAGGAGGACATATAAACTCCTTCTCGGCACAAACCAAGTGCAGTTTCTGCTTTGAGCCGAGCAGCCGTGACCAGAGAAACCTAACAACACACAACACATTTACGTACCTTTTATTTCCCTTTATGGTCTGCTAACATGACTTTGACTGGTCCAAGGTGTAACAGCTGACTTAATTTTAAATTGTCAGAGGCATGTACCTGAGAGGTCCTGCAGTTCATCTGCTGGGTGATCCCCCGGTAGTTCCCCAGAATCAGGCGCATCCCTCTCCAACTATACGCTTCAATCACTCCGCGGTCCGATTTGAAATAGCAAATTAAATCGTATAGCATATTCGCGACATCACAAAATCCTCCCTTGCAGCTAAAGACGTCATAAAGCAGCAGCAGCAGCAGCAGCAGCTCCTTTCAACAACACTCCGCGATGCCAATCGTCCCTCATGAAGCCCATTTATAAAAAAAAATAAAAAAAAAAAATATATATATATGGAAAACGCACAATTACAAATACTGAAAACCACCCAGAGCCAACTTGAAGCGTGTTTAATAAAAATATATATATATATATATATAAATATAGATTCAACAGAATTTAATTAAATATAATTAAGTTAAATAATAATTAAAAAAAAATATTAAAGAAATTAACAGATTAATAAATAAAAATAATAATAAATAACTTGTTTATCTGCAGTCATTCACAAATGCACTCCATTCGTGAGTTTTTTTGGGGGGGATTTTCAAAGTAAGCGGTGGCCCCCTCCTTACCAAGTTGCAACTGGCTTCTACAAAACAAGCCTTCTATTAGCCTTTGTCCTGTACTCCTCATCCTGGTAACTTGCTCTATCAAAAGCAAAACGTGTCTCTATCACCAGCCTGTGAGAGTCTTAATAAAGCAAACGATCGCCGTGCCCTACTCAGCTCACGCATTTAGGATATTAGTGCTACTCTTCAGCCAGCCAAGATGTTCTTTCGTTCCGCCACAGCAATTGGGAAGATTATGTTTTGTGCCTTCACTTCCTATAGCCGTTTTCAAACAAAACGCACACTCCTTCTGACTCAAATTTTCAAACCCTGATATCGGTAAGTCATGCATATAACTGGTGGTGGTTTGTATGTTCTGCCCACTCCGTGTGAGTTTTGCTAGCTATACAGATAACTATTCATGTGACACACCCGGGCAATCTCTATGCTCATTGCTACGCGGTCTTGCTGACCCTGCTAGGTCGGAAGGACCCCATACATGCAGCAACGTATGCATGCACTCTATTTACTTTCGGTCCAGCGGACCCTGCACTCACCATGGCATTAACTTGGTCCGGCGACCTTTAGTGAAGTTTGCCATGCAATCTAACTTACTTTGTGGTTGCTACACCAATTTTAATTTCTGTTGTTCCTGCGACTTAAATTTCTGTTATCTTTCTCATTTCCGTTGTCATTTTATTTATTTGGTTCTCGGACCTTAATTTCATTTCGGTCAATATACCTTTCATTTAAGTTCGGTCCCCGCGACCTTTTACTAAGTTCCACATCTAGGCCCTGCTCTCACCATGGCTTAAAGTGAAGTTTGCCATGCAATCTAACTTACTTTGTGGTTGCTACACCAATTTTAATTTCTGTTGTTCCTGCGACTTAAATTTCTGTTATCTTTCTCATTTCCGTTGTCATTTTATTTATTTGGTTCTCGGACCTTAATTTCATTTCGGTCAATAGACCTTTCATTTAAGTTCGGTCCCCGCGACCTTTTACTAAGTTCCACATCTAGGCCCTGCTCTCACCATGGCTTAACTTGGTCCGGCGACCTTTAGTGAAGTTTGCCATGCAATTTAATTTATTTTGGTTGCTATACCAATTTTAATTTCTGTTTGTCCTGCGACTTAATTTCTGTTATTGTACGCATTTCTGTTGTCATTTTATATTATTTGGTCCTCGGACCTTAATTTAATTCCGGTCGATTGACCTTTATTTAAGTTCGGTCCCCGGCGACCTTTTACTATGTTTTACATCCAGGCCCTGCTCTCACCATGGTTTAACTTGGTCCGGCGACCTTTAGTTAAAGTTTGCCATGCAATCTAATTTACTTTGTGGTTGCTACACCAATTTTAATTTCTGTTGTTCCTGCGACTTAAATTTCTGTTATCTTTCTCATTTCCGTTGTTATTTTATTTATTTGGTTCTCGGACCTTAATTTAATTTCGGTAAATAGACCTTACATTTAAGTTCGGTCCCCGCGACCTTTTACTAAGTTCCACATCTAGGCCCTGCTCTCACCATGGCTTAACTTGGTCCGGCGACCTTTAGTTAAGTTTGCTATGCAATTTAATATATTTTGTGGTTGCTATACCAATTTTAATTTCTGTTGGTCCTGCAACTTAAATTTCTGTTATCGTTCTCATTTCCGTTGTCATTTTAATATTATTTGGTTCTCGGACCTTAATTTCATTTCGGTCAATTGACCTTCTACTTAAGTTCGGTCTCCACTGACCTTTTGCTTAGTTCTACATATAGGCCCTGCTCTCACCATGGCTTAACTTGGTCCGGCGACCTTAACATAAGTCTCCCACGCAATATAAATTCTTTGCGGTTGCTACACCTATGTTAATTCCGTTGCACTTCATTATCCATTCTGGCACTTTAACTTCTTTATGTGCGTCTACATTTTAGATCCCGGGTCATCTCTATATTCTATCTGATAAATGTTATAATGATTGTCTGTTTTCCAAACATGTTTATTTGCTTAGGATGCCAATTACGAGGTAAGACTCTTCATTAACTCACTCTCCTGTTCCCTTCTTCGTCTTATTTCTTTTTGGGGGTATTTCTGCTCGATGCTCTGCTACACCCCCTTCTAAATCCTGATGACATCTCACAGGGGTCTAAAATGCCAAAGAACATTCACATTTCTGTGCGTGTAAAAAGAAAATAAATAAAATCTGTTAATTGGAAATCAAGTCTCTCCTGATTGAAATGAAGCTAGCGTAAGTTCAGTCAGGAAGACTTAACCTGCAGACGATCAGCTGATTAGGGGCATTCTTATACATAGGAACGCCCAATGGAGGACTTAACCTGCCTAGTGATCAGCTGATTGGGGGTGTGCCTTATCATCCAATCAGGTCGGGCGCGGGCTCTGTCAGCCAGTCATTTAGCAGCTGTCAAATTTTAAAAGTCCCTTTCCTCTCTTCCTCAGCCTGCCATCATTCAGCGTCTCACGAAACCCCTCCTCCACCCCATTCTCCTCCCGGCTCGAAGGACATTCACCCCATCCGGACCCCGACCTCAACGGATCTCGGATTACGCCAACGGATCATAGCAGCGCCCAATCATGGTGGCAGCTGATCGCGGACAAAGAATATTAAAAACTGCCTATCAATATACGATTACTAGTGGCATTCATTGCATCTCTGTCCATCCTGGAAGAGGGATCCCTTGCATGCGTCTCTTCCTGAGGTTTCTACTTTTTTCCTGTCAAGGTTTTTGTAGTTTTTCCTTACCCTTGTGAGGGTTGAGGGCAGAGGATGCCACACTAGCAAGTTCAATAGGACTACGAGCATAAGATTTGCCTTCCAAACTTACATTAGACGATAAACCACCACCAGTGTCTAGACCCCGGGGGGTATTCCTGCTCGATGCTCTGCTACACCCCCTTCTAAATCCTGATGACATCTCACAGGGGTCTAAAATGCCAAAGACTGTTTAACATTCACATTTCTGTGCGTGTAAAAAGAAAATAAATAAAATCTGTTAATTGGAAATCAAGTCTCTCCTGATTGAACTGTAATCTGCTCAACTCATATGATCCTGACCTCAGAATCCATGCACAAGACTGTGGTTCAGACAATCAGACTCCAATAATTTTGACATTCAAGATACATTCTTTGATCCCAACACATGTACAGTCACACTACATGCAGATGAGGGAAATTTGTCCTCTGCTTTTGACCCATCTAGTGAAAATCACAGGACACATAGAGAAGTGGGCAGCCATGCACGGCGCCTGGGGAGCAGATGTTGTGGGAGTAAGGTGCCTTGCTCAGGGGCACTTAGACAGTGGGGGTAAGGATAGTGCTCTTTGGACTTTGGAACAGATCCAGGTGTTGTCCATCCAGGTATGCTTTTTATTGTCACTGCGAGGAGTCGAACCAGAGACCTTCCAATCCGATGTCCGTATCTTTCTGCCCATAGTCCAATTTTTCTGCCACTAGTCCACCACCTAGTTGTTTGATAAACTGATTTTCACAACAAACATTCTTGCAAAAATATGCAAAGAAGTGTATATTACATGTGCTGCTTCCTGGTGATATACAGAGGTCTGACTTCAATATTGCAAAAGAATCATGCCAAAATGGACACTCCAAAGATAATTACAGGAATTTAAATATGTTTAGATACTATGCTTGATCAAAACCTCTCTGTGCATTTAAGTGACTGTTATTGAAACTTCTAAATGTCTATATGTCACCACACCACAGGATGAAAAATGAAATCACCTCAGAGCCTCAGGACTATCTCAAAATGTGACCAACGGCTTGTTCCGTTTTTTGTATAACATGTATCCATGATGAGGAGTCAAGGAGGTGGATATATTCTTTGTGATATTCAAGTGGCCCTCCCTGTCCGCAGTGTCAATGGGATCAATTTTTTCTAATGGAGGTTTCAACAGCCAAACCACTGCACTTAACCTTGAGACCACAAAAGGGGCCTAAGACTGAACCTCACATGTCTGCTTAGGGATCCACCTGTCCTCCAAAGCCTCTTCCATCACAGCAGACAAAGGATGGCTTGTCAGTATGGAGAACGAGTGATACATGATGCCAACTGATAAGGCCAGAGATACTGAGTGAGGGATAATGGGAATTGATTGATAAAGGAGAGGAGTGCTGTCTCTATTGTGAAGTAAGTGATGACTCACAGTGTGTTTGTGTGTGTGTAAAGCTCTTGTGCTGGCTTTGCTTGCATGACTACCTGGAGGTGTGCATGTTTGTTTGCATTTCGTTTCCAGATCTTCTCAGCTGATTAATACATATGACTCAAGGATAGAATGATGAAATCTTCCATTGCTGCACCTTTGACAAAGGTGTCAAGCAGCAGGTGCCACCCAACATGTGCCCAAATGCTTCCATCAAAGCAAAGGATTTGATGTTTTCTCTCTCTTAGGCTTTTTCATTCTATTTCTTTCTATATGTCCCATTTTGCGCTCTTTCTCTCGGTCTCTCTTGGTCTCTCTCTCTCTGTGTGTGCACATGTGTGTTGGTCGTGTGTTGAGGTGGTGGGCAGGCGGGTCATAGATGATTAAAAGCTGCAGAGAGTTCAACACACGGCCGCACTTACTGGCAAGGCTACCAATAAAAAAGCATGAGCGAGAGACTAGGAGGTAAATAGCAAATGAAAAATCCCTCTGATGATTTCAGCAGTAAGGTGGTATTTCTGTTAGTTTTAAGTATTCATACTTTCAACTAAAGATATATTTTTAAATAATGTAACTGATGCGGGACAAATGCAAACTTTTTATATGTAAAAAAATCTATGCACAAAAAGGACTTTCACATCAACAAGGTGATCACTCACATTGAATTTGCAGACTCTCTTGCTGGACGGTATAGATAGGATGAATGTTTGGAAACCCCTGAAATGTATAAATGGGCAGCAGTCAAGTCAATATGGTCACTATTATTGATGGATTAAACATATTTTGCTCTGCTAACTATTTTAAAGCACTGTAACATTACAAACGTGATTCAAAATTAGGTTTCTGATTAATAGAAACACAACAGAGAAATGTTTTAGAGTTTGATTTTGCGCAGTTGGCCCTTTTTTATTTAGCTATTTGCATAGTCCCTACATGTCTTGGCTTACACCCTTTTCATTACAGTTACACTAACCGACAATGCAAAGATTATTTTCAAACTAAACAAAAAAATCACTTTGGTACTGGACTTCACCACTGATAGACTTAAACATTGTCTAATGCTGTGATGTGGGGGAATTGTGAAAGGTCTGACATAATGCAAATGTACTGACATAAGAGCAAGAATATTTTTGTTATCAGGCAAGATCTCACATTATAACAAGTGTATTCCCATCCAGCGAAAAGTAGATGAATAGCACAAGCGTTAAGGTGAGGGGACTTTATGGCTCAAACAGACCTTATGGTGTTAATCCCATTGAACAAAAAGCTGTGTATTGTCTGTGTAACCAGCCACTAATTTTTAGAGGATATCTTGAACATTGAATTCCAAGATTTGTGTCTGCTGATGCAGGTAACTCTGTATTATATTTCTCACTTTCTGACTCGGGTTCAGTGTGTGTGTGTGTGTATTTGTGAGTGTACAGCTGGCATGAAAGGGCCATGACTCACAGTTGAAGACCCAGATGCAGAGAGTCCTGAGATACCCACATTGGTAGCTGTCAAATTTGAATCTCTTTGTTACTCATATATTCTCGCAGATACACGTTTACACCAATGGGACCTTCTTGCTGTCGGGTAGTGGAATGTGGACTTATTCAAGAAGTTTTGATACCTTCACTCCCTCCATCCATCCCTGTGTCTCGAAAAGGACATCCCACACACCAGGAGGAAGGGCTCTGATTAGTTCACTCTGTCTTCATGGGGAAAACACTATATTGCTTGGAGTGGGGCTGACAAACACCTCTCTAAAGTTCACACACAAAATACACACAGACAATACAAACTTAGTTTATACCATGACCATCAGATAACACCTCAACCATGTAAATGGAGCTGACAGGATGGGTTGTGAAATACACACCTACTGTTGAATGGAGATACAATATGTAAATGGTTTTAAATAAGGGTTTTAAATAACTTATTTTGTCCAAAAAAAAAAAAATTCTAACACTGTCCTTTGACAGGTTCTTAGATAGTTCACAGAAATATGAAAATCCAATCATTTTCTAGTCTCCACTATATCAATGGAGGCGTGGGTGAAGTGTATGAATCCACAAAACACTTTTGGAGTTTCAGGGGTTAACAGCGTTGGAGCCAAATCCAATACAATTGAAGTCATTGGTGACCTGTCCCTCACACTTACGGTTATTGCTTCACGATTATAGACACGTGCAGTTAAAAAACTCAGCGGTCACTTGACAACAATTATTTTCACCACGATGTACGCTCTGATTGGCTGTAGTTGTTGCTAACTATATTGAGCCTGCAAGAAATCTTTTCAAAATCTCCATTATGTGGGCAGACCCCTTGAGTCAGGTATTTGAAGATACACATACTGTGTCACATAGAGACTTCCAAAAGTCATTGCTGACTGGAAGATTGGGTTAAATTTGTGTCCTGTGAACTATGCTTAAAGTTATCCACCTTGTAGCAAGTCAAAAGTAAGTGAAGTCACAGTGGGGGGGAAATAAAGCATGCCAAGCTGATTCCCGCTATGAATTAAGCAAGTTATCAGTCAACCCTGTGATCGAACCCATAAGACAGTGCTAGGGTTCTATTTTCAACATCAACCATAAAGTTCCGCCCCGGCTTTCCTGCTTTGACATTTTGCAGCAAACAAAAATAATCTGACAGCATATAAACTAAAAGGTTATATTTAGTCAAATTGTAAGATATTCTGCACATTTTGTGAAGACGCAATTAGTAATAAATTAAGTTTAGGAGGATTTGAATGCCAGTAGTTTGAAGCAAATCAACCAACTAAAATTAAGACCTGTATTAGCATCGCTACACTTGCTTGCAGTTAAATCTAGAATCGAATTTAAAATTCTCCTTCTCACCTTCAAGGCCCTGAATAATATGGTGCCTTTTTATCTTAAAGAGCTGTTAGTACCCTATCAACCCACTAGAGCACTCCGCTCCCAAAATTCAGGCCTACTTGTCATCCCTAAAGTTTCTAAAAGTAGAGTAGGAGCCAGAGCTTGTAGCCATCAAGCCCCTCTCCTATGGAATAATCTACCACTTTCAGTTCAGGAATCAGACACTATCTGTTTGTTTAAGAGTAGGCTCAAACCTTCCTTTTTGATAAAGCTTATAGTTAGAGCTAATTAGTGCGGCAGAACCATGGATTACGATTTGTGGATCGGGCATCAGCGGTCGCAATGGTGGATCCAGTATGTGGGATTCTATATCGTGCGGGCTCATCGTAGTGGTAATGGAGGATCCTGTGTCGCATTGGGATCATATAATAATGGTGGTGGACCACGGCCGAGGCGGCACCTGATGATGGATCCTAATAAGCGGCAGTGGACTATGACCGTGGACTATAGTGGATCCGACCTGGATGATGGATCATGATCTTGATGGCTGCTGACCATGGACTATGATTGCAGCAGGACTGCTTGACATATAGTATTGAAGTTATCCTTGAAAATGTTTACCCTCATCAATGCTGCTAAAAACTTTAATCTTGATGATATTTTCCTGCACTTGAGATCTTTTGCACGTCTGTCCGTCCTGGGACAGGGATCCATCACATGTGGCTCTCTCTGAGATTTCTATGTATTTTTACCCTGTTAACACGGATTTTTAAGTAGTTTTTCCTTACTCTTGCTGAGGGTTAAAGACAGAGGATGTTTCACCATGTTAAAGCTCTATGATACGAATTGTAATTTATGAATATGGGCTATACAAATACAATTTGATTGATTGATTAATTTAGTGTTTCTGTTATTTTAAAAGATGACTTCCTTGCTATAAGGTCATGTGTTGTCCTGTATACTATTCAAATATGTGTAGCATTACAACAACTACAACACATCCACTCTTGTGGAAGACGCACTGAATCAGATGGTAATCAACAGCCCCAGTGGTTTCCTTTTAAAACCAGCCTCTGATTATATGTCAGCTTGCCCATGTCAGGAATGCCCATTAATCGACTTATCAGTTTATGAATCCTGCAATCAATTGATTTGCCAGAATGCAGATTTTGCTGCTATGATTTCGGATTAGAGTCGAGAAGGAATAATATTAATCCCCCTTGTTAATTTGTTAACCAACAAAGGAACACTCACACACTAAACAAATTAAAACTCCAACCCTAAAAGCAAGTCTTAACCCTTAACAGTGCTTTGACCAATCACTCCGTAATGTCTATGCTAAAAGTGGTTCTCATATATATAGATGAGTACAAGTACAAACACACACCGACTTAGCACATTCCTGTTGACAAAAACATGAGGGCAATGGGGGAGAGCTTCTGAAACTGCTGTTTATCTGCTCCCCGAGGGTTCTGTAACTGAAACCCACTTTAGGAACAAAATAAACAGTTCTAAATGGTCTCAACTGCCTTACCATATCAATACAGTCAATTGCATTGAATGTCTCAAAGGTGAATGGTCACTTGGCAGCTTCAACTGCATCAGGGGAAGGTTTCTCTCATGACAATTTGAAGATTGAATTGTAGGGACTTTGTTGGAAAATTTTCCCATTATTGTTACTTATTAGGGTTTTTATTATAATGGAATTCCATACCTTAAACAAACACCAAAAAAGGAGTGGTTAAATACTTGAAACACCAAAAACTGAAAACAATGTTCTGAAAGAAATCCGTGAATGGCAATAAATTGTACTGTAAAGCGCTTTGATTGGTCATTGAGACTAGAAAGTGCTTCATAAATACAGACCATTTACCATTTAAATCTTACTTTACCAACTGTCTAAACAGAGTACCTTAATATCAATACACTTCATGTAGCCTATACACATGATAAATTCTGATAGAGATGCAGGATACCAAAATTACTGATAAGATGGTGAAGTAGTGGATTTGAAGCCAGTGTGGAAGAGCATTAGTCTCTGTCATAACCAGCAACATTTCTCTCGCCTCCTCTTCAATCAGCCATCATAAGCCTTTTTCAGACGACAGCTCAGGAGAATCTCCTGAGTTTGCCCTTCACACATGAACAACGCAGCATGAGATGCAAAATAACAAAAGGAAGAACAAAAAAATATCTGGATTATTAAGGTGAGTGGTGGTGCAACAGGCAGAGGCTGGATGTGATGTTTTTATTCTGCTGCAGAGTTCACATTTGTTTACAGCACATTGACATCGGTGTTGGCCCTCACACTGGCTACTGCATATCACTGGTGTTTGTTGTTCACACAGGGAGCCTGTCTGCTGCATGCTTGCAGGTGACATGCCATGTGAGGTTTCTGGTGTGAATGATTTATTTCCTCAAAGGAAGGTACTCAACTTAATGCCATGACGCTGAGCTATGAAGCTATGCGTCTTCTGGTCCTGCAATAACAAAAAAAAATTGTTAAAAGAATAAAATGGATTGAGTCAACAGAAACTTGCTTTTACTTTGAAAGGAGTACAGGCAGTCTTGCAAAAAATGTGAGATATTTGACAGATGTACACATTGAAACCGAAAAAACAAGACACTCAGACTCTTTAAAAGTGTAGCCACTCTAACCTAATAACATGGGTCCCGAAATGTAAAGCAAGCTGTTCAACAAACCACATGTGCCGCTCAGGCATTGTGACCCATGGCGTCACCAAAGCTCTCTTGACATCCTCCTCTGTGTCTTCTAGATGTAGGGCATCACTTTTTCATCCTAAATTCTTATGTCTGTCACTTGTTGGAAACCTCATCAACACAGCCAGACACTGGTGGTGGATTTTGTGAAAAATCTCGTGCAGTGTTCCAACATCATCTCATTTGGACATTCTCCAGAGATTTTAAAAGGGGGCTAGCTGGGGAAACCCGAGAGAAAGCCCCAAGACTCTCACTCAGAAATGTGCATTGTGAGTGTTGTGCTACACATGACTTACTGTTTAATGCGGCACAGCTCAACACTATCTCACATCATTCAACATAGACCAATCAAATAGATGAAAATTCTGTGAAGATTCTGGTAAAACATTATGTAGCTAAGATACAAGATGACATTTCCTTAGTTTTGTATTGGCTCATGGATCCATTACGGTAGCAGGACCTGCATTATATTTCATCTTCTCTACAGAACCTGCTGCAACATACTAGGATGTACAGAATGTTGGTGAACTCCTAATATAATCTTGAAATTTAAAAGGTTTCAAAGGTTGTATAGATTTTCTCCATCCCACCAAATCATACCCTTGACGTTTAAATTTAGATTCTCTGATTCCAGTACCAAAAAGTCCATGTTTAAAAAAAATTCAGTGAGTACTATGGATCAAGAATACCATTGATGGTGTCTATCTATCAAAAGCATATGTTATCATTGAGTTACATTGGCTTGGGCACCTGACTGTAGGCATTATTTAATATTAGTGTCTACTTTGCAGATCTTGTTGAGATGAAGATAGCAGCAGGTTAGTGAAGAAACTGTGTGTGCCTGAGAGTCTATCTCAGCTAAAACGTTGATTAAGGGCTCTTGGCCTTTAAATAGACAATCCTGCTGACCTAATTTAGAGTTGCGATCAATCCAGCACTCGCCACATTCATTGAGACGCCAAGCATTGATTTTCTCTTTTCTGCTGGCCCTTCCAGCCTGCACACAGGAAAAAGGGAGGTGGGCGGCAGGAGAGGGGGCTACTGTCCTCAGCAAGCCATTTCATCTACTGATACATGTACACCCATACATGCATGTATGCATTCATATTAGGGTTTTGTTTCTTCTTGTCCAACACTTTTTATTGTATTAACTTGCACGCGACAAATATACCTTGAAACTTGCATTTAATGCTTTTCTGTCCTTACTTTTACATTTGTTCACGTATTTGTTAAAACACATACCACCACAAACTATCAATCAGTGGCCTGAGTGAAAATATTCTTCAGCTTATAGTTTTTGTGAGAGATCATCATTCTCTGTGTTCAATCGGATTCAGTCAGAAAAAATTGCACACAGAAACACACACAAGGCGCCACTCCTTTAGAGGATATTTAAGAAGAGGTATTGAGGTACTTTTATTTTAATATCTTTGTACACACACAGTGAGAAAGAGAGCGATTGTGTTGTCAAAGTTACAGTATATATTGTTTGGCCTAACTCAGACCATAAAATTGTGCAGAGCAGTTATGATGTTGAATGTGACGATCTCAATGGTATCCAAAGGGACTTAATGTGTTTTAAGTAGTGCTGTCTGCGTTATTAACGGCGTTAACGCAAACCCATTTTAACGCCGTCAATTTTTTATCGCGAGATTAACACAGAGCTGCCAACTCTCACACTTTCGCCGTGTGACACGCCTTTGCATGTTGGTGGTTGACTAAGTCACAATAATTTTTTAAAACATCATCGGACCGTTATGAAGTACAAGGAGCAGGTGTGTGTGTGTCTGTGTGTGTGTGTGGTTCCAGATAGCGCACCGTAGCCCCGCCCCCTGCCCCGCGCACTCGCTCAGGGAGACACAGTGAGATCAGAGCTCGTTCACGTGAAGCAGCCTCTCAGTGACTCACTGCTTCTTAACTATGAAAACAGTGAAAACAAAGAGTTTCTCTGGTCCCAGCTGATCAGAGATCAGCGCCTCAGCTTCTCGATCAGAGCAGAAGCTGCAGTTGGTTTCTATTGAGCTTCAGTATCTGTGTTCGCCTCCAGTCTGACCTGCTCTCGCTTTTTGTTTTAATATTTCGCCAACTAAAATATATATTTTTATGCTACTAGGCTGCAGCTATATGTTTTTATTTATTTCAAAATAGGGTATTTCTTATTTCATACATTTTCCACAAATATGGGGAGGACTCAAATAGCCCTACACAGTTCTGTGTTTAATTTGTTAAACACAGTATTTGTTTGTTTGTTATTTTGTTGCTTGTCTGTTTGAGAGGCCTGACTGCTATGTTCACAGCAAACTTGAAAAAAAGAAAATATGAAGCCATGGTTTAACTGCACTATAGGCTGAGTCCTTGTTTACCTGAAATGTGCACTTTATAATTTTATTGTGTACCACCCTGTTTGGCAATGTTGTTTTTCAATAAAAAATAAAACATTTGCATAAAGCAGGCCAATCCACTTTTAATGTTGATAGAGCATTAAAACCCCACAAACATTATGGAGAAAAAATTAATGAAGGGACATTAAGAATAGATACAAATTTGCGATTAATCACGATTAATTTTGATTTAACTATGACATAAATGCGATTAATCGCAATTAAATATTTTAATCGTTTCACAGCACTAGTTTTAAGAGAATACAACTACAAGAGAAAGAAGAAAGAAAAAGGACAAGCATAAGAGTCGAACAACCGATAAATAAAGATTAAGTAATTGTTGTTACTTGCTAAAGCTTGGTGGAAAGTATCATGAAGAAGGAAGGACTGAAGGACTTGTTTGCAATCACAGCGAGACTCCATATGCAACCCTAAAATTAGGGGGGGGGGGTTTCATTCGCTGATAGCAGTGTTGGACAGGGGCATGCATGCGATCTGGGATGTGGAGGTTTGTTGTCTGATGACTTAATGAGGCTGCTGCATGCAAACACATAAACACACACAAAGCTTTGTAGTGTGTGTGAGTCCAAAGCAGCAGGGCTAGCAGAAGCTTGATGAGAGACAGATGATCTCAATTAGAGAGTAATCAGAGGGGAATAACACTGTGATGCTCAGCACACAGGCAGGCAAACACACACACACCCACACACACAGGAACAAAATATCATGATATCAGACAATCACACAACGTGTATGTGTCTTGTTGGAGTCATGTATTACAACTTTAAATTTCTTTCTTTTGATGTAATTTCATCTATTTTATAGGGTACAATAATCCGAATTTGGTTTCTCTTTTAAGTATTTCTGGCAGCAGGGCAGCATGGCAGTTTATGTGGGACTTCCCCTCATCTATCTTCCTTGTCTCCCCTCTTTTCCAAACATCTCTCCTCTCTTCCTCATTTTTTCTCAACCCAACCGGTCGAGGCAGATGGCTGCCGACATTGAGTACTAGTTCTGCTGGAGCTATGGTTCTCAAACTTTTTACACCATATACCACCTCATAAAACATTAGGCTTTCGATGTACCACTGTTACAACCAACATTAAGTACAGTAGCATAGGCCTAACCTATTCAGCTGCAGACAGTTCACGCAAGAAGATGGTTTATTCCACAGTAAGTGGCCTTGAGATAATGTAAATTATGATTTGACACTATACAAATAAAATTGTATTGAATTGAAGGTAGGATGTCTAGGGGGGAAACACTGTTTAGCTTTATCCACCTAGTCCATGTATGTGCCGCAGCACATTATTAAATATAAATAGATGTGTGGAAATGGAGTATACTGTATATTGTAATTTAAGTGATTACCTATCAGATGAACAACTTATGCCAATCCGAGTGATGTTTGATAACAGGTAATGACAATAGTTTAATGAAAAGATTTCATAGCTATGTATTTCATTGAAATAGTTAATTTATCTATTACATCGTTTCTACACATTTGGTTATTTTGACCATTGTTGAAAACCCTTTAGACCGACAGCAGAATGTTGCTCCTATTTAACTGCTCCTATTTAAACACTTTCTCCATGTCTTATACAGTCTCTATGAATTAAACAGAAGATACTATTGTACAGCATATTGCATCAATATAGTTGACATATCTTATGCTCATTCCAACTTCAATGTCAGAAACTCTTCCTTCTCCCCCTCTTACATGGTCATTTTTATACAGTTAGGTCCATAAATATTTAGACATTGACCCAATTTCATCATTTTGGCTCTGTACACCACCACAATGGATTTGAAATGAAACAATCAAGATGTGCGTTAATTGCAGACTTTCAGCTTTAATTTGATGGTATTTACATCCAAATCAGGTGAACAGTGTAGGAATTACAACACATTTTATATGTGGCACCCCCTTTTTAAGGGACCAAAAGTAATTGGACAAACTAATATAATCATTAATGTAATTGTCACTTTTAATACTTGGTTGCAAATCCTTTGCAGTCAATGACAGCCTGAAGTCTGGCCCCATAGACATCACCAGACGCTGGGTTTCGTCCCTGGTGATACTCTGCCAGGCCTCTACTGCAACTTTTTTCAGTTCCTGCTTGTTCTTGGGGAGTTTCCCTTCAGTTTTTTCTTCAGCAAGTGAAATGCATGCTCAATTGGATTCAGGTCAGGTGATTGACTTGGCCATTGCAAAACATTCCACTTCTTTGCCTTAAAAAACTCGTTGGTGTCTTTCGCAGTATGTTTTGGTTCATTGTCCATCTGCACTGTGAAGCGACGTCCAATGAGTTCTGAAGCATTTGGCTGAATAATATTTCCCGAGGAGGAAGAGTAGGCTAGGAATGTAAGGAGCTAGTAATAATCATCCAGTCAATAACTCACAGAAAGAAACGACACTCACAGTGAAAATGGTACAGTAACTGCTTTTAGAAGCAGTAGTGGGAGATTGTGATAACACATTATGTGGTAATAATAAATATTGTTAATATAAATAGCACTTAATGAACAGTATTCTACTTTCTGTAAAGCAACACTACTAAGAAGAGTCGGTGTCCAAAAGGTTTCAATGACTTGTAGAGGACTTAATGGCCTTCTCTGTGAAGGCACAAACAAGGGCTGGAACCAAAGATATAGGGAGGAACTGACCCAAGGAGCGGATGTCAGGTCCAGACTTTCTCCTCAGTTTGCCTTTCACAAATGCACAACACAGTGGGAGATTCTCTGCTCAGTAACATTCACAACAGCAACAAATTCTCTGCAGGATACAGGTGAGGGATGGTGCAAAATGTAGAGGCAGGACATAATAATTCTTCTGCAGAGATGACCTGATTTTGTTTACATCACATAAGGAGTGTGTCTGCTGCACGTCTGAACTGGAGTAGCTCCATGACAAAATGGTGGAAGGGGCCGTGTCATATAAAGGTATTGGTGGTCCAGGGTCTTTTCACCCCTATTGTGCATCTTTATTTAATGTCAGGTGTAGTTCACCTAAAGCAGTAAAAGGGAAATTCCCATACCGGAAGTTGAACAAGGCACCTGGGAGAAAAGCAGGAATCCTAACAGCAATACCATACGGGAGCTTATCTCATCTGAAATCATAATTTTTTCATTCCGGTAAAGACTTTACGGACTCACCTGTTGATAGAGATTTTTTCATCCAAGAAATTTACTTTCCAACACAACATTAAACTCGACCCTGAAATTAACAGGAAACAAATGCAGAGATGCAAGTATAGGCCAAATGCAGGCATGATAAATAAAACAAAGAATATACATCCACAACTAAATTAAGGCATTTGAGACAATCCTCAGTAACTTGAAGGGGGGAAGAGTTAAAACTGAGTAAATGTGGTTATCAAATATAAAGTCAAAAATAACATTAGGATTCAGCCTAGCGAGGGTAGGAGATGTTACTATTTGGGAATATGGAGCCTTATATAAGCACATATAATGTGAATAGGATGGGCCCTAGAATGGAACCTTGAGGTAGTCCACAGGGATGGGATTAGAAGGAGAAGAGGTTTCTAGATTTAGTGACGCGGGGTACCAGTTTCTTGCAGTTTTACAAGTCCTACTCCTAACTCAGATAAAAGGTTTGTCTCAGTTCTTAGTCAGTATTATCTTCAGAACACAGAGAAGTGACGGAAACAAAGTGTTAAACAAAAACATGGACATGGGAATGAGCAGAATGTTTTAAATACATAAGATCTGAGAAGCACTGATTTCTTCACTCTGTCCAAACAAGCTGCTGTTTAAAATGGAACTCCTTCTAATCCGGGCTCCGCTTACCTCTGCCTGGTCTCAAACACCAAGTCTCAATACTCCAATCCCCCATGGGACTCCAAGAGGAATCTAATTAACCAAGATCAATATTAACACCATCTATTACTTCCTTTCTACTCTTCCCCTATATTTCCCATACCTGCATTTGAAGTGTAGGGGGAATTCCTTTTTCAACCTCAGTAATAGTGCCACAGAGCAGGGGAGTAGGGGTATAGGGATAACAACATTTAGGGAATGAGCAGGGAAAGAGAGAAAGAAAGGAAATAGAGAAAAAGGTGGTGGACATAAACAATTAAAAATAACAATTACAAGACATTTTTTGAAAAATACAGACTTCAAAGAAAAAAAGGTTGCCATTATTTATGGTGATATGAATCAATAAGCATTAAGGGCTTGGTTGGTAAATGTCCCTTCTCTATTGTTTGCTCACGAACAAATGCCTTCAATATACAAAAGCAAATCCTGTCAACAGGATCAACAGCTTGATTGTGTTTGAGGGCAAACATGCTGTCTGCATACAGCCAGACATGGAGAGCTGGGCTATTCTACAGCAGCTGGCCGGTTCACATATTCACCAGTGAAAATGCACATGTCGAGTATAACAGCTGCTTTGAAGAGATGTCATGGTTGTGAATATCGGCTTGGATGCTAGTTATTTAGGGATTTCTACCTGAAAATATGAATGTGATTTTATTGACATTTACAGTAAGGGTATATTAGTTGATCCAATACCAATTGTGAAGTGATGGTATAAAATGGTAACGGTCTAAATTCTAATAATCTGAAATTGTATTTATTGCATTTCCAGGAATGTCCGGTATCACTTATTCATAACATTTATTCATGATTTAGTTACAAGCTTCCCAAACTTTACTGAATATGATCCCACAATACAAAGTCATGCTAATACGTTCAGTTTTGTCGTGCATGAAAAAGGCCAAGTTGAAATCACAAATGAAATCTCAAATAATAACAAAGAGAATGTCTGAAGCTGTTGGATCAATATGATTCTATCCTCAGCATGTGCTCAACCTCTCTCACTGTCCAACATCTATACCACTTATTCTTAAAGGGTTGCAATCAGGCAGGAGCCAATCACAGCTGGCTTAGGATGAGAGGGGCCAGGGTATCGCAGGACCAACATACAGGCACAAACAACCTTTCACACTCACATTAGGGTTGAGCTGATGGTTGGACCCATGTAAATGCCACACAGGCTTAACGAGGATCAAAACCAAGAACCTACTTGTTCATCACCATATTCTGTAAGATGATGACTCAAAATATTTTAGATTCTTAATTTTTTTTTTATTGTGGAGTGAATAAAGGAAAGAAGAGAGGCTGTTGAAGAGTGAAGGAGACAGAGAGAGAGGAAGTGAGTGAACTGGTGATGGAGAAATGGCGGAGATAAAGTGGGCAGTGTGGATGCTGCAGTAGTGTGTGAGGCCTGGAGCCCTCCTGCTCTCCTCATCAGGACCAGTGGTGATCTGGGAGAGTGATCAAAGGCCGGTTGTGATCAGGCTGGCATACAGCTGTCACACTGTCACAACTACAGGGAGGCCGAGAGACTCTGCTACAGACAGAGGCACAGAGGGAGGGAGAGAGAGAGAGAGAAAGAGAGGTAGAGGAAGAGGAGGAGAGATGTATTGAAAACAGGAGGAAGAGAATTAAATGAGAGAACAAAGTAAAAAGGATAGAAAGTCTTGGAAAAAATAACTTAAAATTTAGAGAGTGAATGAAAATGGAGAGGAAAATGAGCAGCAAAGAATTGAGATATAGAACAGGCAAAAGGAGGGAAACAACAGGGAGAAAAAACTGTGGAATGCATAATGGAGGGAAAGAGTAGATGTGGTGTAACGATAGAAAGAGAAGAGATGAAAGGAAAAAGAAGTACATCCATCATATAGATTCAATCCAGTATTCCACTCCTCTTTCATTGCCTCTGTCTGCTCTCCACTACTTTCCCATCACTCCATCCCAACCAAAGAGATGCAAGCATCACATCTCTATCCTGAAACCCATCTCTCACTCACCCAGCAGTCTCTGTCCAGCACCTCCTCCATTGTCTGTATCCCTCTTTCCTTTACCTCACTAAGTGTGATGGCAGGAGGAAGAGGTTTTGGAAATCCTTGTGACTGCTTTAGGAAATGAAAGAGGGGAAGATGGCAAGGCCAAGATAGAATTTTAGAATGGAATGGGTAAAGAACAATGAATGAGTGTGAGAGTGACAGGGTGTAAGGGAGAGATAGAATGAGGTAAGCAAATTAAGGGGAAAGGGAGAGACTAAGTCTAGAGCTCCCCTGTCTGCTCAGGCTGTTTTGTATTTGCAGTCTAGGACGTCATTACGGTAAGCGTGCTGCGTCATTTCCTGTTTTCTTGCCACTGGTGGTGGTCACTCTGCGAATTAGCTCCGCTGCTAAACACAATTGTTTCTCTGTAGCACTACGGCTAAAATCACCGGTCTGTAGTTAAACACTCGCACATACTAACCCTTATTCTATCGTGCTTAGTGATTCTGTGTTCTGTCTGAGCTCACCCTCGTAGCTCTATAGCAGCGATGTCTTCTCTCTCTCCCTGTTGCTCCACTGCTCTCTCTTGCTCTAATGTTTGCTTACTCCTCTGCCTCCCTTAACAGTAGTGGTACATGTAATAAATGTAGTGTGTTGGTAGCGATGGAGGCTCGGCTTAATGACTTAGAAGCTCGGCTCAGCAGCTTAGAAACTCCGTAAGCTGTAGTTAGCCACCTCCCGCTAGCCGCGGAGCCACCTAGCTTAGCACGTAGCTTAGCCTTAACGAGCAGTCCCCAGACTAGTCCCGTGCAGCTGGGAGCCCAGGGCAGATGGGTGACGTTCCAGAGGGGGCATAGCGCTAGACTTAAAAAGCCCACGATTAAAGAGCCACCAGCTCACGTTTCAAATAGATTTTCTCCACTCAGCGAGGCACCCGCTGATAAACAAACTCTGATTATTGGCGACCCGGTTCTGAGAAACGTCAGGTTAGCGACACCAGCGACCATAGTTAATTGTATCCCAGGGGTCAGAGCCGGCGACATCGAATCTAAACTTAAGTTAATGGCTAAAACTAAAAAAGGTAAATACAATAAAATCGTAATTCACGTCGGCAGCAACGACTCCCGGCTTCGTATGTCGGAGGTCACTAAATTGAATGTTGAGTCGGTGTGTGCTTTTGCTAAAACGATGTCGGACACAGTAGTTTTCTCTGGCCCGCTCCCTAATACAACAGGTGACGACATGTTTAGCCGCATGTTGTCTTTTAACAGCTGGCTGTCGAGGTGGTGTCCTGTAAACGGCGTGGGCTTTATAGATAATTGGCTAACTTTTTTGAGAAAACCTGGTCTTGTTAGGAGAGACGGCGTTCATCCCATTTGGGATGGAGCAGCTCTCTTATCTAGGAATATTACTCAGTCTATAACATGACAACCCATAGTTGGGACCAGGAAGCAGAGCTGCAGTGCTAAACACTTCTCTGCGTTCCCTCTGGATCAGTCACAAAACCCCATAGAGATTGTGTCTGTTCACCGTCCGATTAAATTATTAAAATTAAACAATAACAGAGCGAGAACTCCACACAAAAATCTCCACACAAAAATTTGATACAAATTAAAACAACCTCTGAAACAATACAGGAAACCCAGACTTTTAAATGTGGTCTTTTAAACATTAGATCACTGGAAAAAAAGGCTCTTTTAGTTAATGAACTGGTCTCAGATTACAACATAGATTTATTGTCCCTCACTGAGACGTGGCTGCATCCTGATGATTATGTCAGTCTAAATGAATCTACTCCCCCCAGTCATATCAATTCACAGGTTCCTAGAGAAATTGGGCGAGGAGGTGGAGTTGCTGCTATTTTTAACTCCAGTCTATCAATTAATCCTAAACCTAAACTCAGCTACAAATCATTTGAATGTCTGGTTCTCA
>CM028864.1:20653148-20665889 GCA_016801935.1 Platichthys stellatus | reverse complement strand
CTCTTGTTAAACATTCATACCAGGCTACTGTTTTAACTTTCAGGACTGTACTGGTCTGAACAAAAGAAAGGTCACACAAACACTCACTAAATGATTTAAAACCCCAAGCTGTCAAATCAATAACAATGTTTCTCACATAAGTGAAAAATCAAAACAGTGCCAACTCCCCATTTTATTTTATTTATTACCGGCCGTGGCAGGTATTGTTTCACCTTGTGTGTGTGTGTGTGTGTGGCGAGTGGCAAATCATGGCAAAATGGGGTCCAGGAGACACCTGCTCTAGTGGGAACTAATATAGAGGTATTTTTGAGTACAGCTACTGTCTGTCTGTCTGTGGAGAGATGTTGTCACACAGCTGTGCCAGATGGTGATACAGGTGTGTTTGGAAAAAAATGAAGGCCAAGTTGGAAGATGGGGGGTGACTGACCCCTCATTACTGAGTACTCATGTAATAATGTACTAGTATCTACTATGTAGTTATGGGTAGTATGATCCCACTGAACTAGTTGTCAGTGTTGTATTACGCATTGAGTTTCCCACCTGGTATGTTATTTATTACAAGTAATTCATCTGTAGAATAGCAAACACTCAGTGTGTCTGTAGATGTAGAGGTGTTCTGGTAGGTTGCTTTACTGCAGCTTCAACTGTACAATCACCCACCAATACCCCTGATGGCCCCCCACTGGTCACCCTTAATCTATATGGCTTCTCTGGCTTTGTCCATTTCAGATGAAAGGGCTACTTTATTAGACAGCTGTGTGTTATGAGCTGAGACAAGAAGTCAAAGTAAAATGAAAGTTATAATTAGGGTTTGCGGGGACTTCACAGGATTCAGTCATAGAATATTTCTCCAATGGTTATAAAGGCTGGAGTGGTGTACCACTCGAAGTGGCATGGCATGGTGGTGAAGCCCAGTGGGCATGCTGCCCTTGCCCAAACCTGATGTCAAGGTTTGAGGGAGGAGATGGACCCAGGATGCAGAGATTTAAACGAAAAGGGTATTTAATATACAAAAAGGTCTTTAACAAGACAAATAACAAAACAGGAACACTAACAAATAACACTGGTGACAAGGTGCACGGAGAACAAGGAAGGAAAAGCAGGGGAAAACAAACCATCTCTGACGACGTCTAGAAACGTGTAGAGCAACAACGAGTACGAACCGACAGGGGACAAAGGGAAGCACAGAGGCTTAAATACAGAGGAAAAGAAGGGGCAATTACACACAGGTGAAACACATGAGGATTGGGCACGACAATCAACAACAGGAAGTAAAGACCGAAACACACAAGGAAAGCAGGACTACAAAATAAAACAGGAAACAGAAAATACAAAGAGACTGAAATTAACAAACTAAAATGACAGGACGTCACACTTTTGTTTTCTTTAATATAGTAAATGGTTTGTATTTATATAGAGCTTTTCTAGTCTAGATGATCACTCAAAGTGCTTCACAGGACAGTTTGCCATTCACCCGTTCACACATACATTTATACAGTGCATCTATTAGCAGCACTTTTTCTTCTACCAAGGGCTATTCAGGGTGCAGCATCTTGCCCAAGGACACTTTGGCTTGCAGATGGGGAAGACTGGGATCAAACTGCAGACCTTCTGAATGGAGGATGACTGCTTTATGCCTCAGGCACAGCCGTCCCTAAATAAATTACAATATTTTTCTGTCTGTATTTCAATTTAAACAACCGCTCATCTGATCAACTTCAAATTTGGCAGTTGGGTTGCTGATGACCCAAGGAGGTATAGTGTTGTAGGTACCCCACCCCACATTCATAGAACTTGGTGGTGCGGCATCATCCCCCGAACACCAGGTCAAATGGTGCTCTATTACAACTCACTGCACCCTATACCAATCCACAGCTAGGTTAAGAGGGAGGTCTCAAGGCTCTAAATAAACAAAGCTAATTGGAAATGACAGAATAGAAAGAAACAGAAGCGCGAAACATATGAGACAAACATCACTGATGTTTTTTTCTAGAAGCACAATTTGTAATAGCCAGTGCACTGTTCTTTACTGTGGTATTCTCATGCTGGGAAGGCTGAGCATATGGGAAGCTCTTTCAGATACCAGTTCATCCCACACAAATAGAAACTAGAGCGTTTAAGCCATTTTTGCCTACTGTTATCAGACATTGCAAAGGATGGGAAGTCCAAAGATTTTGATAAGCTATCTAATTCAGAATCAGCTACTAAGCAATCAGCCTTGGTGTGCTATGACTGTACTCTTAATAAGGGTATAGGTTCCAATAAGGATCCAGTCTGATATATTAATAAGTGCTCTTCCTCTTGTGCGACAACGATGGGTCTTTTACATAGAGCCAGAGGGAGAGACATAATTAAAAAGGTAATGATTCTGTGCATTGCTCAAGGACTTCCCACCACTATCAGGGCAGGCAGAAATGAAAGGCTATTTTCAGCATGTCTTCTTACATTCCTTCTTTACCAGCTAAAAGTATACAGTGGTGGCCAAAATTATTAGAACACCTTTAGGATCTGACAAAATTTAGCTTTTTTTGCCTCGTAAACATTATTATTTCATAATGTTCATGAAACATGCAGATGGTTTCTCTGAGCACAAACAAATAACAGATGACGTGAGTCGTACACTTTTAACTTTAACATTTGGTATGTCCACCTTTTGCAGCAATTAGAGCAGCACATCTCTCTGGCATAGTGTCAATATATTTCCTGAGAACTTCAACACTAATTTTATCCCATGCCTTCTGCAAATCAAGCCAAAGGCTTTCCTTTGAATGTACAAAAGATCTGTCCCGTTTATTTTCCAGCTCGCCCCAAATTTGCTCGATGGGGTTCAGGTCCGGATTTAGATGGGGCCAGTCCATCATTTTCAATGTTCCAGCAGATTCCTTCTGTGGCAAGTAGTTCCGGCAATAGTTAGAAGAATGTTTAGGGTCATTGTCCTCTTGGAAAATAAATCCATAACCAATAAGACGACTCCCAGATGGTACTCCGTGCCTCACCAGAATGTTGTGGTATCCTTTCTTATTCTTATGATGCCACCGTTACTCCGAATCACCGTGGTGCAGACTCTATATGTATTTTTCATATTAGGGTTAGGGTTAGATGAATGTTTGCCATGTTTTTTTTGCTGTCCCCCCCCCCCCCCCCCCCACACACACACACACTTTAGGGTGCAGTGAGATTGTGATTGTAAGCTCATAATTTGTAAGAGTTTACAATCCATCCAGACGTTAAAGCAATATTATTTCACTTCTGCTGGGAAATAAGAAGAGTGGCCACAAGTGTCAATTGCCTAATCGTCTAATCGTGTCATTGCATTGACTTTATATCTAATCTCAGCCCACAAACATTTGCATTGCATTCGGTATGAATGCACCATAAAATCTGTAATGACAACAAATGAAGGTGCGGGTCGCTCAAATAGCTGATATATAACCCTTACCATTTCTAAATATTAAAAGAAAGGCATTCAGTCTTATTATAATCTCAATGATTTAGCAAATTCCTGCTGCTGTTATGGCCAACGGATATACCTTCAGTGATGAAAGTGTATGTAAGCACAATTCAAGACACTGGTCTCTGGAAAACGCTAGACTTTGCAAGGTCGGGAAAACACTACGACAGTCATGCAGTGTTTTAATTTTTTTAATTGAAATGACAAAAATGCCAGATTCTATAATTTTGTGTGTATACTCACAGCTTTCTGTTCTAAAATGTCTCTTAAAAACAATGTCGGTTCCAAGTCTCAAAAGTGAAGTCAGTGTAAAGGGCCATTTAAGTTTAAAACCACTTTGTTTTCTTGTTCTTTCTTGGTAGAATAGGTATTTTCCATTCAGTTTTGTTTTTTGTTTGTTTTCATCATTGTCATGTTCACCGTGATTTTGGTTTGTTTGGGGAAAGTAAAAGAGCATAGAATTAGGCCTGCTTCATCTGTTTTGTAACGGATCAATGTAACTGCACCTAACACTTTATAAAGCGGGGGTGAAATATTCCTTAAACGCCTGTCTGAGGAATACCCAAATTAAATTGAAAGCTGTTTTTGAACCATTTGGAGTACATGCATGGTCTTGGTCTCTTTTGAGAGACCAAGACCCAATAGTCGGAATCACTTTAAGTGCTAATGGAATTGAGTAATAGCAGTTGGAACACACTGAAGTAGAAGGTTTTTATTTACACCTGAATCTTTTTGGTAAACAGATGCCTGCAGATGACTCTAGCTGGGACTTATGAGCTGACAAACACAATGGGACCACAGAATGAAGCCCTACCTAGCCAATTTTCCAAATTTGATAACAATACCACAGAAAATGAATATTTTACACATGTTTTTTTAAGGGTATGTCTATGCGGTTTCCATTTGGAGACACCAAAGGACTCTTGGTAAACATGGTGACACACTTTCAGACTGAAAGAAAAAGGGCATTCAATCACACACACCCCTCCTCTAGATCAGAAGTGACTCATGCAGATCTTGGTGGTAGTAGCAAATATTCAAAGTGAAACAGAGGGCCATACACAAAAAATGACCAAAACAACCTCTTTGCCTTTTACGCACAGCTGTTCGTCATTGCGCAGTGATTTCCTCGCTGTGCCTGTAACTTGACACCGTGAAGCGTCACATCTGCATATTGGAAATTTCATTGGCCAAACGAAACGTCATCAGAACAATCGGTTGCAATTGGCTCAGTCTTTACATGTCAGAAGAGGGGCAAGCACTGTCGGTCTTTGTTGGAATATTATCGTTCTGTGGATTACGATGAGGCCTCATAGGTGAGTGATCTCCATTTTGTAAACAAAATGTTGTTGTTGTTGGTCTGACTGAGACGTTGATTGTATCTTGAAATGGATTGCATCGCTCAATAACAAGAATATTAGCTTTCCAAAGATATGTCGCATCAGAAATGGCTGTACGAAGTTTGTTGATATTGCAAATTAGCTGAAATTATCGAGAGAATTAAAGTGTATTTAATGTAGTCACAAAGCACAGTTGTTAAATTAAAGAATAAAAAATCCAGTAATTGCATTTGCACACATTAAAAAAAAAAAGGCTCAGTTGACTGATGGTATATTGAATATGCTAGTAACTGACATAAGGCCAACATCAATGGTGGAGGATAAATGATCCAGAAAGCTGATTCACATCTTCAACCCTTGTTACAATATTCCAAAGGACCCATTTTACTAAACTGATGGAGAGGAATTACAATGAGACATTCCAAGGAGTGAAGAGTGCCATAAAAGACACCAAGAGCTAATCTGCATTGAAGCATTGAAAAAGCTATGTGGGCTGCAAGATGTCTTGTGGAGCAGTTTAATCATTATATGCTGAATGGTAGAATATGTGAAATGTTGAACACATACAACAAGCTCAATTAATAAAATAAATATAAATATACTGAGATAATTTGATGTGACGCAGCTCAAACCAACAGCTAACAAATAGTTTTTCTTTGATATCAGCCCCTGTTAGATCTCAGCCAATCAGAGGAGAGACTACTCTAATTTATGTCCAGGTTTTAATCCCATTACATAATTATGCCACGACTAAATCCTTAACACACACTCATCAGCATTTACCATCTATTTTCATGGACGTGAAATCACATCTACCATACACACAGATATAAGGATCTGAGCAAGCATAAACTCTACATGCAATATTATCACATAACAGACTTGTAGGCCATGCTCTTTCTCTTTCGATCACACAGGCCCCCCCCCACACACACACATATATTCAGCGTCCCAAAAACGTGAGGAGGATTCACAGCAAATCAGGGCTAAGAGCATGTGTCATATCAGAAGATGAAGTACACGTGGTTTATTTGTATAATACTGTACAATCCACAGTTCACGCTTTATAAGAATAAGGCAGCAAATTGGGATATGCAAAGCAATTTCCTAATAACCCAGCAACTCTGCATCTGCATTTGAATCCCACGAGGGTGTCATATGTAAAGTGCAGAAATTACTCCCGTCTGCCCTCACACACACCCACACACACAAACACACACAGAGTCATATACGCATATTTTGATGGCGAAGAGGGATAGAGAAACAGAGATTACACTCTCTTGAGATAACTTAGTCGGATAATGTACAACCATTTGCTGAACCTTCATAAAACAGCTCTTTATGTATTGCCATGGGTCTTGCAGGTTAAACAAATACCAGATGTCTGTGGTTTGTCTTACTTTTGGGTCACACAGATGTGTCGCAACATCAACTGGTTGAAGTGGCAGACTGAGCTCAGCAGTATGTTCCCTTATGTTATATCTATGTACAATTCAAACAAGTTTAAACGGGAGAAGTATTTGTTGTGTGAAAACCAAACATACAGGCAGTTCATCTGTAATTTTATAGTAAATAACATCAGAATTATTATTATTATTATGTACACTGGGTGCTTTCCTGAAGAGCATCCTTCCTCTGTTTAAGTTACATTGTATGTTCTTTTGTGCTCCATATCAGGTGATCATGGTCCTGCCTAACATAAAATGAATAAATTGGGGGAAAAAAGCGAGAGAGAGCAAGCGAGAGAGGGGAGAGAGAGAAAAGCTGACTGATTTCACAAAAGTAGCTATGTTGATGTCAACATGATGAATGAGAGAATAAAGTGAGAGAGAAGCATTTAAAGAAAGAGATGCAGGTTGGGTGTCTTTTTAGTGGAGGTGGGGACGATGGAACTGTCCGACCTGATGTTGCCAACAGCTGTTAAACATTTCCATCATATAGTTAAAGTAACTACAAAGGTGGGTATTTTACCACTGTGAATGAATCTGAACCAGAACAAACTACACATGCAAATATAAAGTACATGCAAGGGCATATTTGTACACAAGTGTAGGGGGTTTATTACCTATCCCGCAGTCAGCCACCAGGAGGCAGTTGTGATGATTTAGGTTTGACTTTTTAGTGTTTTGGTCACCAATTTTATAAAGTCAATATGTGTAGTCGAACCTATGTAGCGCTGGCTTAACGTGCTTTATGCGGGTTAGAAATGTATCTGACTTCATTCAGTGCTGCAAAACGTCATAATGTCATGTGATCTTAAAACAGAGTCAGACCGCGCAGTTTTCCCACAGCTGCAGCCCCTGACAATAACCTCTGTGACTACACAACCTCGCCCCGATTGGTTAAAGGCTTCACAGAAAGCTGTGCAATGCAACAATGCCTGAGACCAGCTGCTGGTTATGATTCAAAGAGATTCAACTACAACACATCTACACCAGTGATAATTTCGTTGACGAAAACTATGATGAAAAATATTCGTTAACAATCTTTTTTCCATGACTAAGACGAGACGAAGACGTAACGAAAACGGATCTTTGAAAATAAAAACTATGACTAAATCTATTTTAACTTTCGTTGACGAGACAAGACGAAAATGTTGGTGGTTGACTAAGTCACAATAATTTTTTTAAACATCGTATCAGGTCATCAAGAAGTATCAGGAGCGGGCGAGTGAGTATATGTGTCTGTGTATGTGTGTGTGAATGCCCCAGATAGCGCACAGGTCCCGAGGCTCCGCCCTCCGCCCCGCTCACTCGCTCAGAGACACAAGATTAGAGCTCGTTCACGTGAAGAAGCCGCTCACAGACTCACCGGCTGCTTCTTAACTATGGAAACAGTGAAAACACAGTTTCTCTGGTTTCAGCTGATCAGAGAGTGCTTCTTGATCTTAGCAGAAGCTGAAGGTGGTTTTCTACCGAGCTTCAGTATCTGTGTCCGCCTCCAGTCTGACCTGCTCTCAATTTTTGTTTTCACATTTAAAACTAAATATATATTTCTAAGCTATTAGGCTGCAGCTATATGTTTTTGTTTATTTCAAAATAGCGTACTTCTTATTTCATACCTTTCCCACAAATATGGGGAGGACTCAAATAGCCCTGTAGAGTTCTATGTTTAATTTATTTCAAAGTAGGCCTACACACTTTTTTCTCTTCATAAGCGTTCTGTGTTGTCCTTGTTATAACAGGTACAAATAGCAATAAAATGTCAAGCGTTTTCTTTATTGTCGTTCTATAATTTCGTAATTGCAACAAACTATAGTTTAGTATAGTATAACTTTATATTAAACTTTATTACCTTTGTTATCAAATATGTGTTGCGGCTCCAGACACACTTTATTTGGGGGAAGAGGGGGCAAAATTACTCTTTTGAAGGTAAAGTTTTCCGACCCCTGCTATAGACCTATGCTGGTAGGGATATCTAATGGACAACCTAAGTACTGCAAGCTAGACTATTATGCAGTTTTAGACACAACATAGGGTCCCTGGGCCTGAGAAGGGAAGAAAAGGAGTTTAATTTGGCTACTAAATATGACTAAAACTAGACTAAAATGTAATTTGTTTTCGTCGACTAAAACTAGACTAAAACTAAGGATAAAAATGGCTAAATGTGACTAAAACTAATATGCATATTCGTCAAAAGACTAAGACTAAATCAAAAATAGCTGCCAAAATTAACACTGATCTACACACTGTCATTTATTCTTTTTCCTTAAATGCAAGTGAACTGAGGGACGACACCTAGAAATATTATATTGTGGCAAGACAAGGAAAGGCAGAGACGCAGGTACTGTTTACTGTCGTTTATTCAGTAGCAAGGAAGAACTACCACATGTTCCCCATACGGGAAGTATATATAGCTACAGCCTCTAACATTACCCATCAACCCACTGGGTGAGAGGACACACCCATGAGTGCACGCCACACAGCCCCCCCCGAACACCCAGAGGGAAAAAAAAAAAAAATTGGACAAAAGTCAGTACCTTCCAGGGGGTTTAACGAGGCGACCATAACGGCTATGCCGACCCCCGTCCGCAAACGCAGGGGTGGAACAGGCAGAAGGGACATCATTTACAACAGGCACAGGATCAGGAGGCACAACTGGAGAAAACAACACAGGGGTCTTAGAAGGGGGGCGACAACGACGGGGAACCCGGGCCGGTAGCACCTCTTCGCCGGCCAACAGATAAGCTGGCTTAAGCCTGTCTAACGAAACGCGCTCCCTGCGCCCGCCCATGTCCAGAATGAAACTTTTAGAACCCGCCTCTCTAACACTCTAAACGGGCCGTCGTACCGGGGCTGGAGGGGAAACCGGTGAGCATCGTGACGCACAAAAACAAACCGAGTGGTCGCGAGATCCGTTGGCACGAAAGACCGAGGAGAAAAATGATGCACGGGCACCGGTGCACAAGCGGCCTGCGACGCAGGACGCGCAACAGGAACCAGAAAGGGGGCGAGCTCTGAGGCAGAAACTCCCCTGGGACGCGGAGCGGCTGACCGAGCACCAACTCTGCAGGCGAGGCATCCAGGTCAGCCTTAGGAGCCGAGCGCAACCCGAGCATCACCCACGGCAACCGATCCAACCAGTTTGCATCTGAGAGCGCAGCCCGCAATGACGCCTTAAGCGACCGGTGAAAACCTTCACACAAACCGTTAGCCTGGGGGTGGTAGGCAGTGGTACGGTGAACCTGTGTGCCCAAAGACTTTGCTAGCGCCGACCAGAGATCAGACGGTGCACCAAAACGCGAGACCCAAGCTGAAAGAAAAGCGCATGCCACGTCCGCAGATGTCGTGGAAGACAGAGGAACCGCCTCTGGCCACCTAGTGGACCGATCTACCATGGTAAGGAGATGTGTAAAACCCTGGGAAGGGGGAAGAGGCCCCACAAGGTCGATATGCACATGATCAAAACGCTTGGCCGGAATCAAGTGTGCTGGTGAACTCTTGCGTGCTGACACGCCACACATGTGGCCGCCCACTCTTTGACCTCTTTGCGAAGGCCAGGCCACACAAACTTCGAAGACACCAACTTCACCGACGCCCGGACACCCGGATGAGAAAGAGAGTGCACCATATCAAAGACCCGACGGCGCCAAGCAACCGGCACCACCGGGCGGGGGCGGCCCGTGGAGACGACGCAAAGGAGGGCAGGCCCACCATTTTGCACCACTGCCTCCTCCAGCTCCAGACCGGTACTCGCAGCTCTCAGTGCAACGATACCCGGGTCCCCAGGTTGATCGGCAGCCAGTGCTGAAAAATCAACCCCAAGATGCACAGGGCACACCAGCACCCGCGACAGGCAGTCTGCCATCGGGTTCGCTTTACCCGCCACATGTTGGATGTCCGTTGTGAATTCGGAGATCGCCGCTAGATGGCGCTGCTGGCGAGCAGACCATGGCTCTGTCACCTTCGCCATAGCAAACGTCAATGGTTTGTGGTCAACATAGGCTGTGAAAGGGCGGCCTTCCAGCAGGAAACGGAAATGACGCGTAGCCAGGTACAACGCTAACAGTTCCCGGTCAAACACGCTGTATTTTCGCTCACTGTCTCGCAAACCGCAGCTAAAAAATGCAAGGGGCTGTCACGCACCCGCAACACGCTGTTCCACAACTGCACCGACAGCCACATCCGAAGCATCGGTCGTGAGGGCGATGGGCGCCCGAGACGCGGGGTGCGCCAGAAGCGCCGCGTTAGCCAGGGCAGCCTTAGCCCCCTCAAAAGCCTGGATCCTCACAGGGGTCCAGTCAACCTGATCCTTGGCTTTCTTAAGCTTCAAAGCACCATACAATGGTTGCAGGAGTTGGGCCACACGAGGCAAGAAACGATTGTAAAAGTTTACCATGCCCAAAAACTCCTGTAGCGACCTGACCGAGACCGGACGGGGAAAATCCGCAACTGCATGCACCTTCGAGGGCAAAGGAACCGCACCCTGCGACGAAATGCGATGGCCCAAAAAGTCTATGACAGACAGCCCAAACTGGCTCTTGGCTGTGTTGACAATGAGACCATGTCCATCAAGGCGCTGGAAAACCTGCCTAAGGTGCGACAAATGCTCATCAACCGACGGGCTGGCCACCAAGATGTCGTCCAAATAGAGGAAAACAAACGCGAGGTCACGTAACACCGAGTCCATCAAGCGCTGAAACGTCTGCGCTGCGCCTTTAAGGCCGAACGGCATTCGCAGGAACTCGAAAAGCCCAAACGGTGTAATGACTGCAGTCTTGGGCACGTCCTTTGCCCGCACAGGCACCTGATGACAACCTCGCACCAAATCGATTTTAGAAAAAATTGTCATGCCCGCCAGACGAATCGAAAAATCCTGAACATGCGGAATGGGATAACGGTCATGGGCCGTAATGTTATTTAAACGGCGGAAGTCACCGCACGGCCGCCAAGACCCGTCCGCCTTGGGCACCATGTGGAGCGGCGAAGCCCACGGGCTGTTGGACCGCCTAACAATCCCCAAACGCTCCATGGTAGCAAACTCCTCCTTCGCGGTGGCTAACTTCACGGTTTCGAGGCGATGCGAACGTGCGAAAACGGGCGTACCCGCAGTGGGAATGAAATGTTCCACGCCGTGTTTAGTAACCGCGGCAGAAAATGCGGGCGTTGTCAGCGAAGGAAATTCCGCCAGTAAGCGCTGGAAGACATCCTTTGACGCCACGAAATTAGCGTGTGTTAACGGCCCGGGTCCCCCTGTCTGACACGGAAAAGACGCAAAAGACACAGCATCAATGAGCCTGCGGTTAGCTACATCCACTAACAACCCATTAGTGCACAGAAAATCTGCTCCGATAATAGGAACCGTAATGGAGGCTACAACAAAGTCACACAGAAATTTGCGTCCATTGAAACACACAGTCACAGACTTGGTAGGAAGCGCTGATGGAAGAAACACAGCTGGCCGCGCTGTCTGCGGGTGGAAACTGCAGCCGTCAATGCCGGAACCTCGTCTTCCAACGTTGGCTGCAAGGACTCCACGGCCACACTCTACACGGAGACTAGTGATGGGAAGTTCGGATATTTTTACCGTATCGGTTCTTTGAATCTCGTTCAGTAAAATGAACGAATCTCTTTTTGAATCATTCGTTCGTTTCAACGGGGGGGCCTCCATACCGCTGCACGTCCACCCGGACATGAACGGGAATCTACGGAGCTCCTGATCCCCACGCTGCCAGCACATCCAGCTGGCCCGCCGCATCCGCGGACACAGAGCTTAAACTGCTGCTGATACACTGACTATAACAACACCGCATTCCTACACTTTTTTTTAAAAGTCCATGCCTTGTGTTTATACTTACAATGACTTTGATTAAATTACTTAAATGCACACCGATTTGTTATTCTGGTTTCTGTAATGAGCAGTTAAATAAAAATGTGGGAAAGAATATTGTACAGTATCTAATATTGTATTGGTCATATTTAAATCATTCATTAATTTTTTTTGGGGGGGAAAGAGAGGATAAAATAAAAGAATCGCTAAAAGAATCACTTTACATTTACACTTACAGTTTAGTGCATTGTAATTATTTCCCGTGATAATTAAATGCCAGTGTGACTATAAATGACAATTTAAAACCATACAAACTGTCATGTTTTACTGTAAATAATAGAGGAGGTTTGCTTAAAAAAAATATGATCTGGCACACAAAAGCTGTCAGTCATGTCTACTTTTTAACAGCGGTCCCGCGATAGGGACTGAGGTATCTGTTTCCTCTTCTGAGCCTATGGAGGTCACGTGGAAAATGATCCAAAGACTCGTACCCGGCAGCTGAACGAATCGTTCACCTCACGACCGTGTCTTCAGATCAGTGACTCGTTCTTCTGCCAACAGAGTCTTCGAATCAGTGATTCGTTCATCTGCCGGATACAAGTCTTTGGATCCTTTTTCACGTGACCTGCATCAGCCTATGCAACAGTCCCGATGCGCGGCCACGAGAAAATGAACTGATTT
>CM028864.1:20626608-20649226 GCA_016801935.1 Platichthys stellatus | reverse complement strand
TGGAAACTGTTTATATTTCTTTACGAGTGATGATGTATATTAAGATGTTTGGAGGAAAGAGACACCATAATAATTGAATGTATGTTTTATGCACTTAAAAATGCAGTTACACTCAAAGAAATGCTTGTACTTGAAATTGTGTTTAATTTGAATAAGATGCAGTCTGGATGTGTAACTGAAGGCTCCGTTTCGTTACTGCTGCTGCATTCCTGCTGTATTCTACAGATATACTTTGTTGCTGTCGTATCAATTTTGGGACCCATAACATATATCTCCAACCAATACTTTGACATTTAAAAAATGTATCTAACATTAGGGTAAAATGAGGCAAAAATTGAGGTACGAACCTCCTTGGTGTTGTCAGAACATGCTAGCACATTGAGGCTTATGGTTAGAGTGTGTGTGTCCAAGCAAATTTGACGAAGAAAGAAATAATTTTATAATAAGTTTTCGTGTGTGGGGGGCGCCAGGAGTGAAGCTTGCCTAGAGCGCCAAATGTGCTAGGGCCGGCCCTGCACGCACAGTCCTACGTAGCTGCTGTCTGAGTTTCTGTATCAGTAAAACTGTTGGACAGGGGAACATACAGATGTGCTGCTGTTGTGTGACTGTCTGCAGCAAAACAAGGTGTTTTCACACACACAAACGCACACACACACAAACACACACTGACCTGCCCAACTGGGGGTCTCCTTGTACAGCCGATTGGTCTGTAAGAAGGGATCTATGTGCCGCCCTGTCAAAGACGAATAAAACGGAGAGAAAAAGGTCAGACACATTTTAACATCCAATGCCGGCAAACAAACAATTTAAAAGAATATTTAGACAGATGCCTGATTCACATTTAAGACATTTGATGTTCTAAACCAACCAGATTCAGGCCTTTATGTCTTTAATCCATTCCTGAAGTTTAACTGAAAGTATTGCCTCTAGGATAATAAAGAGTATATAAGGGGAAAGGTATGTGTCCAACTAGAGGACCTTAAGGAACTTAGAGTCTAATGATTGAGTTTATGATTATGGTCAATTTTTAAATGGACAAACTGGAATCTGATACTGTTCTTTAAATCCAAAAAACATGTTATCCTGTGAAGGATTGTGTCAAATGCAGCACTAACATCTAGCAGGATGAGTATGGAAACACATCAGTCATCTAAATCAAGAAGTTCATTATTAACATTCAGTATTGCTGTTTCTGTGCTATGTTCTCACAGTGACAGATAATTCCTGTGCAAATACTCACATTTATTATTATTAATAATTGTGTACTATTATACATACTATATGGACTATAATGCTCTCAACTGCCAATTAATTAGGTCCAACTTAATTCAATGATGCTGTATCAACATGTATACAGTTATAATATTCTCATTGTGATCAAACTAAATTAGAGGTTTTGATTCAACTTTATGGTTAGTTTAGGGGCTGCAATTTTTCATGCTGTTGAGTTTGTTTAAGCTACACATGTTTCTAATATTTTTTCCTCTATCAATGAAGGTAGACTTAATGTAAGAAACCCCTCTCGTTATGACACACTAACAGTTCAACAGCACTACAAACTCTTTAAATTTTCTGAGAGTGCCCCTATGGCCAAACAGTAGCTGTGACAGCAGGGCTTGGTGATGCTGGTGTGATGGCGGCGGGGTGGCACCTCTGACTCCTCGCTGCTGCATGGTAATTATTGTGGAGTGCAATTTTGGAGAGAGGCCTATTCTGATTAAAAATGTATGCGGCAAGCAAAGGATGGCAACAACTGTGTCTTAAATGGTTTGCATTTATCCGATCTCTAGTTCTAATACCCTCTAGTGATTGTTAGTTTGTGTTTGTGTGTGTGTGTGTGTGTGTGTGTGTGTATGTATTTGTACGGGTATCTTTATGAGGACCATTTACCCACTTTCAAGGGCCCTCTTAAGTGTTACCACCTACTACTCCTAGGGCCTGATTTATGTGTAGGGTAAGGATTATGGTCAGACATTTAGTTGATATGGTAAGTCAGGGTAAGGAGCAAGGGAATGTATTATGCAGTACAAGGTTGTGTGTTTGTGTGTGTGTGTGTGTGTGTGTGTGTGGTTACAATGAAACAGTCAGGAATTTGGGAGTCATCTTTAATCCCGATTTGTGCTTTAACTCTCATTTAAAAATAATTTCTAGGACAACCTTTTTTCACTGACGTAACATCTCAAAAATCAGACGTGTCTTTTCTCAAAAAGATGCAGAAAAACTAGTCCACGCCTTTGTTTCATCCAGACTAATCCAGATTATTGTAATTCCTTATCAGGCTCAAGCAGAAAGTCGTTAAAGACTCTGAAGCTTGTCCAAAATTCTGCAGCACGAACCAAGAAAAGAAAAGACATTTCTCCAGTATTAGTTTCACTACACTGGCTTCCAGTTAAGTCTAGAATATAATTTCAAATTCCACTCCTCACCTTCAAGGCCCTTAATAATATGGCACAATCGTACCTTAAAGAATTCAGGCTTACTTGTACTTGCTATCAAGCTCCTCTCCTGTGGATCATGACTGTGGACTATGATGGCATCCAATCTTGATGGTGGATCATGATCATGGTGGATGCTGACCATGGACTCTGATAACAACAAGACTGCTTGATATATAGTATTTCTCCTCAGATACTCGACCATTATTGACAATAATCCATCAATTCATTGACCTTCCATTACGCTACAAAGTGTTTATTCTAATCGATGCTGTAAATACCCTAATCTTTCTGATGTTCTTCATTACATGTGGCATCTCTTGCAATTCTGTCTGTCCTGGGAGAAGGTCGTTTTCCTTACTCTAAAGGCATGCTTCTGCGTTTTCACGGGCCCATAAGCGCAAGAGCCCTTCCGGGCCCCTTACGTGCTTATGTATCCCTTCTTACGTATTTACGTGCATCGCCCAATTTTTCTAACTATACGGCACAGCTCCGCGATCCTCACGCAGCCCGCAAGGCTGTGATTGGTCTGCTAACTACATCCTTTCCGGAGTCGCAATTCCGGTCCGTAAGAGATCCGCAAGTAGGTCCACTTGTATAACCCCTCACTGACTGGCAGATTTGTCCGCCAGAAAAAGACTGTGAGAAGCCGCCGTGGCGATGTAAATAAACAGTCGACGAAGAAGAAAGAAGGCGTCACTAACCGTCAAAAACAAAAACCGTTACCCCGCCTAGTGTTCTGGGGGGGAATTGCTTTGTTACGCATGCAACGGTTTGAGAAGCATGAATGACAACGAGTCCTTCGACACAGCTGCGTGAAAAGCCACAGACACAGTTGCAGAAGCATGCGCCGGCCTTTACTCTTGTTGAAGATTAAGGGCAGAGGATGTCACACCATGTTAAAGCCATATTAGACAAATTGTGATTTGTGACTATGGCCAATACAAATACAATTTGATTGATTGTGTGATGTGTGTTTGACAGTGATGGCTTGGTTTGAAGGAAGTACAGGTTCTCTCAATTTCCAATTTCAAAATTCAGATTGGAGAAAAAAATATTTGGGGAAAGTTGAAAAGCTGCTAAAAAACAAGACTTGGTATGGTAATATCTAATTCAATTAAATTGAATTTTAATAGTGCCAATAACCAAAACATAAATTATCACTTCAAATATTCAGGTAAATACTTTGCAAAATGTGTGCATAATATGGAGAAACCCAACAATTCCAAGAATGAGTAAGCACATGGCAACAATGGAGGATAAACAATCCTATTCAGTGGTCTCAGTTGTTCTTATCATAAGTTGACAGCTAAGTACAGGTATGGATGCACCTAAAATGCACCGAAGACACATTCAGAGGTGATGTCAAAAACTCCATATATTTTTCCCATACACGCATTTGTGGCCATAATCACAACATCAACATTGACATAGCACATATTTATTTTTCGTTTTAATATAATTAAAGTACATCATTAACTCAGTCAGCCTCCTCTAGCCTTCTCCGTTTCTCTCTTAGGGACACACCCAAACAACAACAGAGACGCCTGTCAGAGTAAGAGTTGCTAAAACAACAACACATTTGGTCTTTGCAAACATAAATGATCAAGCCATGGGATTATTTGCATACAGAGCAGGGGAGTGACATCCAACCATCACAAGTGGTCCCTCGAGATGCATTTGCAGACGCATTCTAATGCCATGTGTGAAGTGACGCACTGAGAGCTGTCCACCCGAGACCCAAGTATGTGTGAAATGGATGATGTGTAAAAGGTTTAAGAAGATACATTTATTGGTCCCACACACACATGCACACACACACAACATGCAAATGGAGGGGAATTTGTTCTCTGCCTTTTACCCATCTGTTGAACACAGGAGGACACACAGAGCAGTGGGCATCCATGCAAGGCGCCCGGGGAGCAGGTGTTGGGGGAGTAAGGTGCCTTGCTCAGGGGCACTTGGACAGTGGGTAGGGAGAGTCCTCTTGGACTTTTTTGGGCAGATCATGATGCTCATCAAAGTGATGGTTGCCACTATAAGGAGTTTCAGTTGCATTGCATTTAGGTATGATGAAATCGCTACTATTTGTACAAGGAGCTTTGTAAAGTCTGTCAATAACCCTTATGAGGGGCTGCCTTTCTCTGATAAACCTACAACCAACATTACTGCTACTACACTTACTGCCACAATATTACCATATCACTGATGACATAATAATTATAATATATAGTGATGAAATGTAATTATTTTATAATACCAAAAATAAAGACCAAAGTAAAGGCCAGAATCTGATTTGTAATCTGGATGTAGTGGTCTGGAACCACCGTGTCTACACTCTGTAAAAACCTCATCTATCATCAGTGTAATTAAAGAGTATTCTCGCCTGTTTTTGCTGCTGCTAACTCTAATGAATAGCTTGATAAAGCACATTTATAATGGTAGGTTAGGAGGAATGAAACCAGCAGTGACTCTAACTGACCATCATGGCCACAGGAAATGATGGTCTGATATCACTAAGTGGAAGATGACCCACCAGCTTTTACAGCATTGCCACTTCGTCTGATCAGGTTGTACTTAGGAAGAAGTGATGTGCTCAATGCAAGTTTGTGTGTGTGTGTGTGTGTGTCGGGGCTGAGCACCTCAACTATAGGGGCCCCTGGCAGGGGACTGGGCCTGATTCCATTAAGCATCCAGAAATTTGGCCTATGGTTAATCAAATCAACTTTAATACCTCCAATCAAATTTCAGCAACCTCCTGTGTCCCATCACACTGAGTCAGAGAAGAAGAGATAGAGGGAGAGATTAAGGAAAAGTGGGGAAACAGAAAAATGCAGACAAACTAAATGGTCTGTATTAATGTAGAGCTTTTCAAGTCTTGATGTTCACTCAAAATGCTTTACAGTACAGTTTATCACAAACACATCCACAGTGCATCTATGGGCAGCACTTTTTCTATGAGGGGCAATTCTGGGTGCAGTATCTTTCCTAAGGATACTTCGGAATTCAGATGGAGAAGAGGACGATAGGTCTACCCGATCACAGCCTCAGCCTCCCCTCTAATGTAAAATGTTTGGAAAAGAGCGGTAAACCTATGGCCGATAAATGAATTGTAAATGATTAAATGAAGAGTGAATAGAGGTATTGGGGAACTCACTAAGACGCAGGTGGAGAATGAAAGAGAGGAAATAGGTAAGAAACGGGGAACACGGGGAACTACGGCTGCAGGTGACCTGTTGTTTAAAGCCTTGGCTACATAACATTCTGGTGAGATTAGCTATGCACAGTATGTCCATATTATTCCATACCATAATAATACATTGAAATGTGAATCCTGCTTCACAACAAGGAACATGTCAATCAAATCAATCAATCTAATAAGGGGCCGTGTGGTTAGAGTGGTGGTTCTTCAACAAGAAGGTTGCCGGTTTAAACCTCACTCTCTCCCATCTGCATGCCAAAGTGTCCTAGGCAAGATACTGAACCCCTAAATGGCCCCTCATGAATGTTGAGTGTACTAATTGTAAGTCACTTTGGACAAAAGCATCAACCAAATGACATGTAATGTAATTATATTTGTATAGCCCATATTCACAAATCACAATTTGTCTCATGGGGCTTTAACAAGGTGTGATATCCTCTGCCCTTAACCCTCAACAAGAGTAAGGAAAAACGACTAAAAAAGGAGGTAAAAAGAACGTAGAGACCTCACAGAGAACATGTCTGTTTTAAACCCAGCCACTGCAAGAATTTCCAAAAGAACTTCCCTCTGACAATATAGTGGTCTCAATGAGTTATGAGACAAAAAAGAGGCCTGAAGAGAATAAGTAATGCAAAAAATGACAGAAGCGACCATGTATATGAATAAATACTTATAGAAACAGCCAAAAGCTGACTCCAAGGCCAGAGATATACTTACTTTCAACCAAGCGTTACTGTGTACATGATGGATTCCTTTGATAAACAGCATCTGTTTAGAACTTTGGTTGTGCATGTCCTCAGTAATTAATGCTACACATCCACAAGATGCAATATATGTATTTGAACAGCAGGGGCAGTGTAGGGATTGTATGTGGTTGCAAAGGGTAGGTATTTCAACTGTCAACTACATATATGTGTGTGTGTCTGTGTGTGTTGGTGACTTAATCATAACAGCAGTTCTCCCAGCAGGCGATTGTGAACTGCAGCATTGCAAACCTTCCAGATGGGACAAGATGAATAGTTGTAGCCTGGACATATCTCAGCATCACCTTTACTAAACCGCATAGTAAATGTTAATGAGAGCTCCCACATGCCAGCAGAGTATAGGCCTGTTAAACTCAGTCATTGATGAATAACAGCAAATGTGGCAATGAGACCATCACTGGCACCTACAGAAAGACAAAGGCATGGAGAAAGAAAAGGGGACATAGGGAAAGAAAGATAGCAAGTTTAATTGACATGGTATATGATGGGCGAGACAAGGAACAGGGAAAAATATTGTATCAAACTAAAGCTAGAAGGTAGAAGTGGATGATATAACAGTGTATATGGATATGAAAAGTTATTAAGCAAAACATGAAAACCAGGAGAGGGAGCTGATGCAGAGAATAGATTGTGGATTATGTATATGGAGATAAAAAACGTATTATACAACGTATACGTATACAGCAGAATGATGGATACATAAACCCAAAGACCACAGTGTTTTATCTCCAGTTTGTGTTGATTTAAGAAAATGTAAGAAGTCATAAAAAGTAACAAGGATCTAAAGCTGCATTCTAAAAATCCATCATGTCAGTCATGCAGAGTCATTAGTTGTTTGTGGAGGGATGGACAGTTGTTAAGTTTCAGCTTTAGCATCACCGTTTGGTTTGTGGCTTGAACGCAAAAGAAATAAGTTCCAAATGGGTGGGTGGGTGTGGGTGTAAGTGTGAAGCCTGATTTTTGTGGTAATGATGGAGCTGAGCTGATAGGATAGCATGTTGATGCTGGAAACCCAGCGTCCTCACCAGCAGTGATCTTGAAGATTGGCGGCTACTTTACTGGGATTAATGGGCCTTTTTATTAACAGATGTGTACATGCTGCTGGGAGATAGTGGCTACTGATGAGATTTGATATTCCTCTTTCTTTCCTCTAAGAACATTTAACAGCCACCATGATGTTTCCATATGGGTCTTGTTGTTTGTTCATCTTTAAATAACAATAATCGTTCCTTAACTTCATTTCATCTGCAAGATGTCGAGTGTAAATACTAAAACAACAGATCCAATTTTCAGGCAGCACTCATCTCACCACATGTAAATGACCCCTACTGCGGATCTTGGTATATCAGTGTGGTTTACCAGATGGCAAATTAGGCTCAACTGCAGGGCCTCAATGAGGGATCAGGGGCTTGTCCCTTACTTAAGTGACATTTGATGAGATGGGGTGCGGTCAGAACCTTGGGATGTCATTGTGCTTCTCCACAGTAAGGGAATAAAAGAGGAGGGATAGCACTGTGTAAATCTGCACTGCATATAAACAGTGGGAACTAATTGCCACCGGAACAAAGTTAATTTAGTTGAAAAGAAGGATGACACAAAAAGGATATTGTTTTCTTCAAGCCCCTCTAGTGTTCGATTGTATTTTCAAGTAATCAAGTAAGAGGCTTGGATAGTATTCAGAACAATATACATTTAGGTTATAAGAAAATTTAGATCCCATGGTTTGGCACATTCTAGTTGGAATTTAAAGAATTTAACTTATTAATTAACAGAGAAGACTGCATTGCACCATAGGCTAGAGTTCACAGTCCAGTCTTAACTTAACCACAGGTCAGGTAAAACATTGCCACGGATTGTTTAGATATGCAACATATTTATTGTCTTAAGTTGATTCAGAATGGTGTTGGTGGGTGGTTCATTACTAAAGCATATACGTATGCCTTGTAATGGCAAAAAAAGTGCCTTTTCAGCCTTGGAAGAGAGAGGTAACCCTACCAATCTTTTTGATTGCAAATATTTATTGATGATGCCATGCTAGTAGATATATCTGCAAGTACCCTCAATATACTTTTGAGGTTTCTGAGAAAATAAAATGAGTGACATAGATTACTTGTGCTGGAGTATCTATCTTTTCAGATATTTCAGTGATTCACAGTCCTTCATATACCCATCTTTACATTTGGCTTCTTTACTGTTTGAGGGTCCACGGTATGCAGAATAGGCGTTTCGCGTTTATTGTGCCAAGTCCACTTAAACGCTTGATTATGCCAATATAGTGCAGTATGCTTGGTTGTGTGTAATGGCCACTGATCTTTATGTCTCTCCACACAGAAGGACGACCCCAACCTCAGCAAAACACGAGCTACGTAATCATTTGCATTTGTGTCTTTGTGATAGAATTCTCCACCAACAGTCCATCTGCATACATTCTCCCAGGGGATGTATACAATATGAACACTTAAATGAGGCATGCATAAATGGATGAAGCCCCTCTTGTGTCACAAGCAAGTGCCTACGTGTGTTTTCCTGTTTGCTCTAATCTCTTCAAGGCTAATTCTGGTAAATACGGATGAAATGAAGAGAAAGAGAAGGTGGACATGAGGATGGAGTAATGGAATAATTCCGCGATCAGATGTGCTGTAAACACCTGAAATGGAAAAAAGAGTATGTAGGAGATGGGTGAGGAGAAAATATGTGAGATGAGTGTAACACAATAACATTATGAGTCCCAATATAGTTATACGGAATAAACATGCTGCATTTGTGTATTTGAAAAGGTGTGTGTGTGTCTGTATATGTCTGTGTTTGAGCGTGGTGAATCTCTGGATCAGAATTGAAATTGACTACACCTCTTTCTCTTTGTAAACATGTGAATTGCTCCATTTCTGATGTGCAATGGTAAACTGCCATTTCTCTGAGGGTCAACTCTATTTCACGGGTTAGTGCCACAGTGAGCAATGACAGCATCTAGCCTCTTGGCTTCATAAAGCACAGAAAGCCACAGCTTCAGGCCAAGAGGGTAGCTTCTACAAATAACAACCAAAGCCAGATAAAGCTTTTCTGAAATAACAACCAGAGTAGCAATGGTACCCATGAAGGCTACTACCTACTTTATCGCCCTTGACCTTCCAATTCCCTCAAGAATTAGGTCATTACTATGATCTGTATTACACAAACTGGTTTAGGTCTATGAAGGCTACAGGTAGTTATGTAACTTACTTCAACAGGTTTTTTTTGCTTTTTAACTGACTAGTAATTATTGATATTCTTTCCCAAACCCTTACCAATCATCTCCTTTATAACCTATACCTTACCCAATCAGAGGTCGGGGCTGGGGTGGGTCCTCACACCAGAAATGTTGCGTAAAATGACTATAATTGATTTTAAATTACCTTAACTGCCAGCCTGCATGCTATTCTTAGTTAAGCCTGACACATTTTTAAAGGTATGAATGAATTCATAAAAAGTATACCTTTTCAGTAAAACCGAATGAGTAGGGATTGAGTACAAGTAAAATGATTTTTGAGCAAACCCACTCATTCCGCTCGTCGCTTTTAGAAGCATTGGCCTTTGGTGTAGATTTTTAGTCTACAGGGTCGGACACACATGCAAACACTTTCAGTGCTTTCCACATGAATTCCGGCAGTGCTAAAACTGCTGAGCTGAGAATAATCTAAGTTAGCATTATCAGCCTGTGTCAGTGGCAGAGGGTAACAATGCAAGACTAATGGGCAGGTGGTAAAATAAGTGAGTGTGTGTGCCGATTGTTTGTGAGTTAGAGAGAGAGAGAATGTGTGTGTGTGTGAACAAATGCATACATCTTATTGTGTTATTGTATTTTTGAGTACAACAGTCATCTAGAGGTTGTTACCTTAATGCTAGCTCAGGGTTATATATTCAGTTTACTTTGAGGTAATGTACCTTTGAATGTACCTTTCCAAGCTGGGACTTGGTAAGCATACTGACATACAGATTAATCATCCTCATCATCATGTTGGGCCTCTGTGTCCAGTAAAGGGACATAGACCCAGTTGAGAGATATAGCCTGGCTTTGATCTGTACAGTTACCATGGTATCAGGTGTTAGTCATATTAAAAGTTATGAAATTTCCAACAATTATTTTTTTCTACTACAACATGCAGATCTGCTCTTTGAAATGAATGTTCCGTATTAATTCTAAGAAAAAAAAAGATTCATTCAATTAAATAATTTAATTTTTAAACTGCTTTTTCATAGAGCTGCACTATCATGGTTCTATAAGCTAATGGTGACACTGAAATCAGACAGCACACTGACATACACCTCCTAAAGGTACACCAGCTATAATGAATCTATGAAATAAATCAGTGGCGTTGAGCAGTCATACCTCCTTCACGTCACTGCCAGTGAGGTAGTGTATGTACCTTGCCTTCTGGCTCGACACCCACTAACAGACTGCAGAAACAATTACAATATGTTAAATATGCTACAGAATAGTGGTTACTGAAATATTAAAAGAGGGTCTATATGCAAGTTTTCACTGGCGCAAAACGTGGTTTCTTGCTGAGAGCAGGTGGTTGTGATAATTGCTTGCCAAGAGCTTCAGCCATTGTTGCGTTTACAAGACAAGAGTTTAAAATTCGCATTCTGAGCAATGCTTCAAGGCATATTAGATGCTGTAGTGACTTGCTATCAGAAAAGGATGAGACAAACCAGCCAGGCTGGGACTTGGTAAGCATACTGATTTCAGTAGATGCAAAGAAGTGATAGAAATAGAGGCAAAAACAAGAGTTGGCATTACCATGTTAAATGTTCTGTATTTACAGTATATAGCGTTTTTCTAGTCCTGATGACCATTTAAAGTTTAACGTTCCCTCTTCCACAGACACATTCATAAAGTTCATCTTGGTTCAGTTTCTTGCTTAAGGAAACTGGCATGCGGACTAGTGTACTCTGGGATAGAACTGCAGAGATTCTGGTTAGAGGATGACCGCTCTAAACCATGAGCCACAGCCACCTATCCACCACTGAATACACCTCCTGGAGAGTAAAGAAATTAAGTTTGATGCAGTTTTTTTTTATTTTTAGCTAAATTGGTAAACAGATGTTGTTATGTTGTATATGTAGTGATAGCTAAATGGAGACATTTAAGCATCCAAGGACACAAAAGACCATCTGCACATTATTCAAACCCAAAATATTCAATGTGGGTGGGGCATTTGTTTGTTAATGATACAGTAGATTTTTCTGTCTGCATTACTTGATTTCAGGGAAAACACAAAACCTACAATGGCGACAAGCACTACATACTAGGATATACATGTATTCATAGTTCAAAATGACATGACATATGATTCTCTAAATAAAGGCCATATATACCATATACGGTGTATGGTAACAATGTGTGGTGAGACAGACATGGAGCAACAGAGAACAAATAACCCATTAGATGGTCATGTTAGACTCTCAGGGGCAGTGTGTTTGTGTGTGTGTGTGTGTCAGAGATGGAGAGAGGGCTCTCTCTGTGTGACATGATTGCTATGCATAAAAAGGCCCATTCTGCTGACAGTCGCAGAAAGACAGAGAAAGGGGACACACACACACACACACACACTTTCACACCCCTTCTCCTCCACTTGTTCATCCTGCTGCTGTTGCTTTATTGATTCTTAAATGACACCAGAGTCACTGTCATGGATCTGCTGTGACCACTTTGCTGCCCTCTTTTATTAAATCAGGAGGAAAAGACGCAGAAAGAGACAGAAACACAAGTAAGGCTGTGTGTGTGTGTGTGTGTGTGTGTGTGTGTGTGTGTGTGTGTGTGTGTGTGTGTATGTGTAGAGACAGAAACCAGCACAAACTCATTATTGTATAATTTCACAATTTTAATTTATATGAATAAAATAAACTTTCATTTTGGATGCCATACCCGTCTAAAACCATGAACCGCTCCCCAGCATTTTGTTGATGAAAAAAGGCATTTACCGCTCGGTGATGACAGAATTTATCTCACGTCCTGAAACAGAGAGCTAAATTTGTTCACACATCAGCAGACTTTAGGTAAATTTGGTTTATTATAATTACTTTCTATACTCTGGCCAAATAAGCAACAGGGTAGGTTTGTCAGCTCAGGCAGCATACACACTCATTAAAGAGATGGCAACCAGACAGCATATCTGCTCCAAAGATTTGCTTTTGTAATCAGTGGATATATGAGGAAAATGTTGAGCTTTGTTGAGGGATATGGTTCAGTCAGCAGTCTTAGTTTCATGCAAAAAATAAGTTATCTTTTTTTTTCGGGCAGTTGAACTTATCAATACATGTTTGTTTGTAATTTCGGATCCCAGATATGGATGTTATAGTCAGCTTTGTATGACATGAAAACTCCTAACCAGAAGATACATTATTTTTGTTCATCATTACAATGTCAGAGCATCCTTGCTGATATATCTCCAGTACATCATCTTCAAGGCCGTATGAGATATCTCACTGGACCACAAATACTCTCTTAAGGAACATGATGAATGCAAACTGTAGGTCAGTAGGACACAGTGACGTAATAGGCAAGCAGAGCTGCAGACACAAAGGTAACTTGACACTCAGCTGCTGCTGGCACATGAGCCCACATATTTGATGGTTGCTTTACTGATAGGTCAAGAGGGAATGTAACGCTGGGTTCACACCGGACGTGGAAGCGACGTCGAAACGCCGCGCCAAGCCAGGAAAGCCAAGAGCCTCCCAATCATTCCTGTCAAACCTTTGTGATGTTCACACAGGACACTGAAGCCTCGCGCAACGCCAAGAATGCCTCGCGCTGTGAAGCCATCGTTTCGGCGTTGAGTCGATTTTTTTCTCCTCGACGCGAGCGTATGGGGAGAGCGTGGCCTAGGGGATAGAGCGGGTGTTCTGCAACAAGAAGGTTGCCGGTTCAAATCCCACTCTTTCCCTTCTGTATGCCTAAGTGTCCTTGGCAAGATACTGAACCCCTAAAATGGCCCCTCATGAATGCTGAGTGTTCTAAAAATGTAAGTCGCTTTGGACAAAAGCATCAGCTATATTACATGTAATGTAATGTATCGCAACAGGAAACACACTGAAAAATGATTTTAAGCGATATTGATGAGATTGGCGCAAGGCCTGGGCAGCTCTCAGCCGTACTGCTGCTAGCAACCAGATAGTGGCGGATCGCCATCTCACCCCGGCTCCGGATTACCACTCCAGACTGAGTCCCGGAAGCTGAAACCCAGGTATAGTGGTCCTTATGATTGCATCATTAATCCCTTTGTGGTGAAGCTTAAGCTTCCCCCCTTGTTAAATGTCCACCCAGCGTTCCATGTTTCACTCCTCAGGCCAGTGTCCACTAGCGCCCTAGCCTCCAAGCAGAGGCTTCCAGTATTGGTAGATTTGGAGGGGTATGGGCCGGAGGAGTGACCTGCTAGGATTGGGCCGTGATCTTCTGTCAAAGTTGAACTACCAAAGGTACATTTTTCTCCTCTGGTTAATTCACCCCTCATCTTTCACTCTCCCTGAAGATTGAAGGACCCCCCTCAAACACGCAATTTATCCTCATTTTCAACTCTCATTGGACATTAACTCCCCTCTCAATCACAAACACACACACACACAGAAACACCCATCTGCAGTGATTGAAATAAGAAGAATTGTACTATAACTGAAATTTATATAACATACATTCAGTTTTTCTGAACACAATTCCCACACACACATAATCTCATACATCATCTTAACTCAGATTACTCAAAGAGACTAATTATCTTGAATGGACATTTAATTTTCTGATTACATATTCTGATGCTTATTAATATTATTTTGATATGATTATCTAAATTTAAATAATTAGTTGAATACTTATCGATGAACTGAATTGATTGTTTGTAATTCCTTTTCTTTGTTGCCTTTTTGTAGCTAGGATAACAAGCTATCAGGGTCACACACAATGTAATTGTTTTAAAGTAAAAGACTAAAATTAAGCAAATGTATGTAATGACAACAGTGCTATTTCTGTTCCCTCTTAAATCTAAACCAAGTCCTTACAAAAAAATCCTGCTCACCACCACTTTATCAAGAAATTAATTTAGTAGAATAACAGCAAGTGACAAGGCTATATTTGCTTGGTTTGTGGCATGGAAATGATGATTAAAAGCATCCCTTACAACTCGAAGACTGAAACATGGTAACACACACATAAACACATAAGCACTCATACACACAAACATATTCTTACACGCATTACAAAATTCCAACTCAGCAACAAAAGTATCGTTCCGTTAAAAAACTTTTAAGGTATCTGCAGAATAACATTGTGGCTAAGTGGATAATATGCATCAGTATTACAAACCTGTTCCAACCATTTCATAGCTGATTTCCAATGGAGACAGTTAATTATGTTAGAGTCAACACAGCTAACATCATAATATAACAACAAAATGACAGAGAGACAGATTTAAATAGAGCTCAGTCTAAAATGTATTGCTTGCTGCCTCTTCTCTGCACCTATCAGTAGTAAAGATCAGGAACTGCAGTGAGATGCTGGTGTGATTGCTTTTTTAAGGCTAACCGTGTTTGTATTCAAACCACTCTAGGATACAACTCAATCTGTATTGGCAATAGTTAGGCAAATCTGCCTTGGTTATCCACACACATTCACTGTCTTCTTCTGCAAAGATCTGGCAGAGGCCAAATAAGACATTGATACTCCTTGAAATAGTTGTAAAAATTGATAGGTAGTCTATAAACAGACTGCTCAAGAGCTGCAGGTGGTACTGTAGTCTCTCTGTCCAATGTCATGCACACTTTAGCAAGTTGTCTTTCATTAAAAGGGAAACCTGGGGACTGTATGAACCTGAAAAATATTCCTTGACTGAGTGTGTATCCAATATACATGAATATTCACATCAGGGACTTGAAAACAGTAAAGTAAGCATTACAGTACTTGCAGAAAACTATGCAAGTCAATACTAAATGCAATGAGAAAGCATAATTTATCAGAAAGATAAATCCTAACCGTTTTTTAAAAACGTGAGACTCCATTCAGAGTTATCTTCATCCGGGCAATAAGGTTTATGTTGATTATCAGTGTTATGCTGTGATAACATACCTATATATGTTTTATTTCATTTCAGTTTAATAAGTAACAGGTGGTTTCCATGTACAGAAAAAAACTAAGTGAAAATCTTGACCAGAGCTCTGACTGCATGTCCAACTCACGAGCTGAAGCACAACTGAACGGTGGATATTACCCATGATCTTCCTGGAGCAGAAGAGCTGTAAAAAATGTGGGATATTTTATGGATTTATTGATGTTGAATATATATATATATATATATTGGGCGGCTGTGGCTGAGGGGTAGAGTGGTCGTCCTCCAACCTGAAGGTCGGCAGTCATCAAGACTAGAAAAGTGCTATATAAATACAAAACCAAAACCATTTACCAATATACCCTGTATGTTTGAAGGCCTTCTGCACAATTTAGGTTACCAACTGCCAGAAGAAATTAGTGTACAGCAGCGGATGCTAGAGACATAATTTCAGCTTTGCACCTTAGCATCATCAAGTGTGTTGACCTTGTAATTAATGATACAGCCGAACTTGAGGATATGCTGAGGCTTAAGGTAAATCTGATTGGCTACTGACTTGTATGGCAGCATTATGAAAACCACTGTGTGGCCCACTCAGTAGATTAGATATCATTACGTCTATGCCTTTTTAAACCAAACGCTTTCTCTTTTTAGAACATAGGACAAGATGGAGAATATGTAATGTACGTTCTTCCGCTCTAATTAATGCCTACTGCAAGTGGATGTTAACGGACATATCTTCAGTTGTGTACCATAGTGTCATCAAGTGTTTCTGCCTTTTAATACACACAACACCTTCTTCTAAGGGAGGCCCAGCACAGGTTGATCAGACCTGGGTGCATGTCCTTAGAATCGTTGGTCCCAGCTGGGATCTTTCCTCCTGATACAGAGGCATTCAGCTGCAGCGTTCTACACCCTGATGTTGGATGTTGCCAGGAAACCCTTGTATCCAACCACCACAGGGCAAACTATTGCTTTCCAGGCATGTTGCTCTGCCTCAAATGCCATGTCTGCATTTTTCCTATCATTCGCCTCATTAACATTATCCTCCCAGGTTACTGTCAATTCTACTAAATAGACGAAGTACGGGGTGTTTGACCATAGTCTCAGGTCATGGGTTAGGGTGGTAGTGATAATATGTGATGGGACCGTCCCCTCATGGACAAAAGTTGTCCTTTAAACTGTGTTTATAGATCTTGATGGCAAAGCATTGGCCACAGTTGTATTTGTTTCTATTGTTGCTACAAGGCATTTGAGTACCTGCTTGTGTCTCCATGTATTCCTACCTTGGGAGAGACCATTGAGGATTAGTCTGAGGGTAGCTGGAGTTGAGCAAAGTGGGCAGGATGGATCTCCTCTCAGCCACTGCTGTAGGTTTTTTGATGAGGGAACACTGTCATAGGTTGCTCTGAGCAGGAAGCTAATCCTGCCTTATTCAATTCCCCAAAGGTCCTTCAAGCTGATTTTCTTTCTTTTCTCCAAGCTTTCACAATTCATCCACTTCCTTTGTCTGGCTTGAGTGACAGCCTTTGCACATATCGCTGCCTCTTCCTGAAGGAGTTGCTTTGTTCCACAGGGGTCTACTCTGACCTTGGCCCAAACCTCCTCTCCCAGAATGGCCCACAATGTCAGCATACTTGATTGCTGCTTTTGCTTGTTGTGTTGCTTCTTTGGTTGTCCATTTCCCTCCTGTTGTCAATGATTGTCTGACAGCCATTACAGATTTGTCTTGGGACTCTGAGAGGGCCATCTCCAGCCTTGTTTTGGTGCATTTAAACTCCTATACGAGACTTGAGATAGGCAGCTCTATAATGCCGTGTCCATACAGGCAGATGTTGCTCAGACATCTTGGGACTCCTAACCACTTTCTCACACAAGTGTTGATCATTCTCTCCATGTTCTCAACTTTTGTGTGTTGGGACCTGGTATTTGTGAACACATGTTTCTTTATTTCCGTGTGCTTCTACTTCACACAAGGTGTTAAAACTGCCTCTGGACACAACTTTCAACCACTATTGGTAACTCTGGGCCCAATGACTCATGAAACCACCAAGCCAATATAAGCCCATATCCCCCTCTCTTCATGCTCTTTCTACTCAACTCTCTGAGAGGAGAAGTGTGGCTCTACAGCTCACCTCTCCTTCCGCTCAACTTCCAAGGAGGAGAGGTGCAGCTCTCCAGCTCACCCAGCAAGGGAATCTTCTTCCCTATCCAAGCCCTACCAAGCTTCAAGCAGGCCTGCCTGGAGAAGACTGCTACAACCTTCAAATTTTGCCAACCTCTACACTGTCAAGAACTCTATATCATTCAACTTTGCTAACTACTTATGTGGTAATTTCGGTTATAGTTACTAATCAAATCAGAGTTCAAAATTTGTATTTAGAACTTCCATGAGACATTGTCAATAAAATGGCTATCTTTTCCCTTCCTTTGAAGGGTGGTGCCCCGATGTAACTTGAATCAATTAAAGTTATTATTTAATATTAATATTTTTTATTTACCAAATTTATTTTTAATTTAATAAATTTATTGAATGCCCAAAAGCACACCATTTAATGGTGTTATGCTTAATGTATCATATGCACATTATGTGTTAGGAACGTCAACTATTGTAAGTGGCCTCATCAGGCGGGGTAAAAGGCAGCACTGTAAGCACCACAGCTTTAGCATAGACTTGTCAATGTTCTTAAGACCTCTGTTGACTTCCTGCTTCAGTTGCTGGACCTGCTCGCAGTTTTTGAGGCTTGCGTCATAGCATTGTCCAAAGCTTTTATAGGTTTCTCAGACAACATTGGAATGGGTTATCCATTAATATTCAACCTTTGATCTGATCTCTTACCATTGCTTATTGAGATGCTTCATGATTTTGATTGGTTGATCTTCATTCTGGTCAATTTAATGTTTTCTTCAAGTTTCCCTGGCAACCGTCTGGTGCATGGTTCTGTTGTGGTCGGGGTTGTCATGTCGTTCATGTAGGCTCTGATTGTTGTTAATTGAACCCCCAACTTTCGTCGCTCTCCACCTGCTTCCCATTTTGTAGCTCTAATAATCCCCCCCATCGCCATAGTGAAACCTTCGAGACGCTGCCATATGGCGGTAAAATATGTTGTACTGACCCAAATGCATATGCAAGATCAAGGAAGATGACATGTAGATCTCTCTTATCACTCTTGGCTGATTGGATTTGGTGCCAGATCATGCTCAAATGGCCCTCAAATGGCGCAATGACACCAAATGAGATGCACAATTTTCATGTGATGACATTAAATACAAAGCCAATGAAAAAATGCAATAGACCCTTTTGCATCTCTTGCCCCAGGCGACGTGAATTACGCGAATGGCACGGTACAATTTTTTTTTATCTTATCTTATTATTCATATAATCTGAATTTGAGGGAATAATTCAGCATGCATTGTTACAAAAGTCAATCAGTGCTCTGAATGCCACTCACTGGATTTGTGACGCAAATCCTGGTAGTGTCAGTAGAAAAACCACCACTGCATGTCCACTGCATGCACACCAGAAGAGAACCCATGCCCAGGCCACATGGAACCAATGTTCTCAGATTATAGTATCTGATTGCCTGCATGACCATGAGGTGCAGTTAAGCAATGTAGCTCTATTAGAGATCTAAGGTCACAATGGACAATATCACAGCTTAAATGTCTATCTGTTGAAAATATAACATGGTTTTATATTGATTAGTAACTTGAAAACAGTTTAAAGAACAGTGATTGAAAGAAGAAGTTTGTTTCCTTTGGAACATAGTTTACTATATGATGCATCATACTCACTAACTTCAGTCCCCAGTGAATTCACAGCTCATCATTGCCATCTACACATCAAGGGAAAAGCATGACATGAGACAAACCCACTATAGCAACAAATCCTAAAGAGATGGATGACCTGCGGAGAACCGAGTTCTCTATTTCCGTTGATCTCACACATGTCCTATCTAGAATTCAAGTGATGGAAATCTGTCTGTAATCACAAAGCGTATTTGAACATGTATTGTAGTGCCCTGCTTTAGAGATGACACAGAACTTCTCTCCTTATTTGCAACTTTATTAAGGCCAAAAGAACATGTCACACTTCTCGTTTATCGCTCCGACACTGATCACATCAACAATCGTCTTCTTCACACTACTTCTTCATTCACCCCTGACCCGCCAACAAAACCAGCCAATGAGAGCCTGCCATCCCTCACAACCCCAAAGCCGTCACGTGCCCCAGCCTGACCTGTTCACTGACACTCAGGCCATTTCAGTACTTATTGAACAAGCTTTGTAACTCAGCTAAACATAGATCATAACAACAACCACATAGCAGTCAACCAGAACATAAAAATGAAACCACCAGTGCATTACAATATATATATATATATATATATATATACACACACACATATGTGAGGCTTCAGTCCATGTGTAATCAGATTTGTGAATATGTTAAAGAATCTCCTATTGCGTAATGACATTTGTGACTTTGTAAATGGATCTGCAAATCTGTATTTAGAATGTGTTTGTGTGTAAACAGATTTCAAAATGTGAAAAAAAGAAAAATACGTATTCAGGATATCTATATGGCATCACTTTTTCATTCAGACATATTTTTTCTCTTTGTTTTGTTTTTCTCCATTTTTGCATCTCTTGTGCATTAAAAATGTCATCAGCACACTGTTGATGCCCTGCTCTGTTTACACATCGTCTTCAGTGCATGACTGAAAGCAACTTATGTTTTTATACAGAGGCATCTCTGTGTCTTTCTACATTCTTGTGTGGATTGCAAGAACCTCTAAAGCAGATGTACTCTCAATACATTATTTATAGTAGCTCCTAACAAAGCCCTTTTGAGGGCTTTATGTCAGCACCCAGTGAGCCTGCCATAAGTTTCCACAATAAATCATAAAGAGTTATGGCTAGTTGGCTGCAATGCTACAGTATGTCGCTTGCGAACAGGAAATTTAGGAGCAGTGTTTGAGAGTAAAGATTACAGTGATAAGCTAGAAGAGACGCTTGAGGGCTTTCAATATGAAACGAATATGAAACGAATACACAAAGTGGTTTTGTAGGTCAGCAACAGATTTTCATATTTCCGTTCACATTTGCTAATAGTGAGCTTCATTACAGGTTCCCCGAAGTCCTTACAGAATGGTCTAGTCCTTGGTCCTGCAAGTGTTGAAGACACTACATTATTCCCACACCTAACAGAAACAAAAGCTCAAACATACCTGCTCCAAACACACAAGAGTACAAAAAAACAATGGATTGCACTACTATGTCTGAAAGCGCAGTACCCTATACCCAAAAAAAAGGCACTGATGATGGATGGTAGGGATGAGCGAGTACACTTATATAATACAGTCATTATCTGTATCTGTTCTCTGGGCTTCAACCGAAAGTGGTTGTGACACAGCCGGATGTGGGTATTTTAAGCCTGACATGGAAATGGCTTCATCAGAAGTTTACACTCCGGTCCACAGCTGCACAATTATAGGAAGGTAACTGACCTCCGGAACTAAACCTGCTCCGGAGCAGGTTTAGTTGGAGATAAGCGATCAACCTGTCTAAAAGCAATGCCCACTGACCAATCAATTCCTTTGAAACATGACATCAGTGTTCTTAGAGGATCCTGTGGAGCTGGGTGTGGATTGTTAGAGTCTCTTAGGAGGACGAGGGTTTTCAGAAACCCACAAAATTATTTGACCTGATGAGTAGATTTATAAAAGACGTAGATCCCTATCAGAGGGAACGATAAACCTTTGTAGAACTGCTTGAGCTGAACAGAACAAACCTGGCCGAGGAGCAATTGGCTCACAGTACCACAGACCGTCTGCATTGATCTATGTTGCTTATATTACTGATATTGATGTACTGGATGGGTTAGCTGTGGGATAACTAGACATAATTTAATAATTGTATCCTTTATACTTTATCAACTGAAACAAATATTTATCTGGAAGAGGGGATAGATAGTTTACAGTTTTACCTTCTTACAGGGCACCATTTCACAGGAAAATAGGTCCATATGTTTGGACTAGTAATGTCAAACGTATCCACCACAGTGTGTCCTGAAAGTCAGTGCATGTCTGTGTATGTAGAGACAGTGTTTGTCAAACTAAAGCCCAGGTGATTTAGAACATAAGTTAAAGTTATCTTCCTCACCTACAAGGCCTTAATAATATGGAACCACTATACCTTAAAGAGCTCATAGTACCATATCACCCCACTGCGCTCCCATAATTCCGGCTTACTTGTTGTCCCTAAATTATTTAAATGCAGAGTAGGAGCCAGAGCTTTCAGCTATCAAGCTCCTCTCCTGTGGAATCATCTCTCACTTTCAGTTCGAGAGGCAGACACCATTTGTACGTTTTAAGAGTAGGCTTCAAACCTTCCTTTACGATTAAGCTTATTGTTAGAGCCGGTCCAGGCTTGTCTTAGACCTGCTCTTAGTTATTCTGCTATAGGTCTAGAATGTCGGGGGACACATGACACATAGCTTCTCTTCCCAGCTTCTCCTTCCTCTTCTCTATCCTTATCACATCAAATAATCGCAAATCAGAGATCGTAATTGCGGAATCATGTATTGTGCTTGCTGATCTTGATTATAATGGCGGATCCTGTATCTTGTTTGCATCCGATAGGGGTGGTGGACCCTGTGGATCATGATTGTGGACTATGGTGCAGTGTTAATTTCGTTGACGAAAACTATAACCAAAAATATTCGTTAACAAACTTTTTTCCATGACGAAGACGAGATGAAGACGTAACGAAAACGGATCTTTGAAAATAAAATTCATGACTAAATCTATTTTAACTTTCGTTGACGAGACGAGACGAAAATGTTGGTGGTTGACTAAGTCACAATAATTTTTAAAACATCATCGTATCAGGCCGTCATGAAGTATCAGGAGCGGGCGAGTGAGTCTGTGTTTGTGTCTGTGTTGTTGAGATATCTATGTTTCTCTGTATCTTGTGACTATATTTTACCTATATCCTGTGAATAAATATTAGCTGCATAATCTAGATAATCAATAATGCTTATGCTACAACTGTTTCTTTTCTTGGGATGATGTCTATCTTTTTGACTCAGACTCAGGGTTTGCACAACAAGCACAGGTTCTCCGGAAAGAGAGAGGT
>CM028864.1:20597316-20614594 GCA_016801935.1 Platichthys stellatus | reverse complement strand
ATTATCTATAAAGCCCACGCCGTTTACAGGACACCACCTCGACAGCCAGCTGTTAAAAGACAACATGCGGCTAAACATGTCGTCACCTGTTGTATTAGGGAGCGGGCCAGAGAAAACTACTGCGTCCGACATCGTTTTAGCAAAAGCACACCGACTCAACATTCAATTTAGTGACCTCCGACATACGAAGCCGGGAGTCGTTGCTGCCGACGTGACTACGATTTTATTGTATTTACCTTTTTTAGTTTTAGCCATTAACTTAAGTTTAGATTCGATGTCGCCGGCTCTGGCCCCTGGGATACAATTAACTATGGTCGCTGGTGTCGCTAGTCGCCAATAATCAGAGTTTGTTTATCAGCGGGTGCCTCGCTGAGTGGAGAGAATCTATTTGAAACGTGAGCTGGTGGCTCTTTAATCGTGGGCTTTTTAAGTCTAGCACTATGCCCCCTCCGGGTCGTCACCCCAACTGCCCTGGGCTCCCGGCTGCACGGGACTAGTCAGGGGACTGCTCGTTAAGGCTAAGCTACGTGCTAAACAACATGACTCCGCGGCTAGTGGGAGCCGGCTAACTACAGCTAACGGAGTTTCTAGGCTGCGGAGCCGAGCTTCTAAGTCGCTAAGCCTCGCCTCCATCGCTATCAACACACTACATTTATTACATGTACCACTACTGTTAAGGGAGGCAGAGGAGTAGGTAAACATTAGACACTCGGAGCAAGAGAGAGCAGTAGAGCAACAGGGAGAGAGAGAAGACATCGCTGCTATAGAGCTACGAGGGTGAGCTCAGACAGAACACAGAATCACTAAGCACGATAAAGTATTGGTTTTTATGTGTGGGTGTTTAATTACAGACCGGTGATTTTAGCCGTAGTGCTACAGAGAAACAGCTGTGTTTAGCGGAGGAGCTAATACAGAGAGCGACCACCGCCAGCAGCAAGAAAACAGGAAAATCTTCTTCCTTTTTTCTATCTCCCTTGTCTGTCTTACTTTCCCTTCTTGTATTACTCTGTGTTTCTCCTCTTCTGTCATATAATCCCTTACAGAGCGACCGGAGCACAGGACAGTCCTGTTCTCAAAGGTTTAATGGATATTAACAAATATATAAAATAAAAGTCACAAAATAAAAGAATCTAAAAAAAATAACAAAACCACCTGGTTACTTTGACAACTTTTCCAACCTCTGCTCATTTGCTGTTCATATGTAATTCAGCTGAATTCACAATACAGTTGTTCTTATTTACAGATGGATCATTAAAGTAAATGTAATGGGAATGGTTGTGTAATTGTGTCTCATTAATAGTATCTGTTAATCAGCAGTCACTCTCAAGCTGCTGGGCTTCTCTGGCAAAAAATAAGTGATTGCAACATTGACCAAATCAGCACAAATACAAGTTAATGAACCCAACTACACTGACATTTAAAATGAGTCTGTAAAAAAGAGTCAACTCTGCAACACTTTCCCTCTAAACCACAAAAGCTCCAGTTTCCTCAAACACAATGAAACACTAAAACATGTTTAGTCTGATGTGTCCTCCTATGTCGTGGTCTTCAACTGATTAAAAAATATGCATCCATGGAGTATAGTAAAAAAATCATTCATATATGTTCTGTTTACTTTAAATGATTGTTTAAACATCAGCCAGGCTCTATACTGTTTAGTGTAGACCTGTCTTAACCTGCTGTATATCTCACCCACACATCTAGAAGCATGCGTTAGAGGTACATATACACTTCCAGATACGTAAAGACTTTGCAAGTTGGGACAATTCAATTGGTGTGACAAGCTACATTGACATTTAGTATTGTTATCCCTTTGGATAAACTGGGTTGGGGTAGTAGCAAAAAGCGCTAACAGATAAATAATTAATTAGTAATTATATGAGTGATGGAGTCGGAGGCTAAACACCAAACACTGAACTATGTTCTGCTGCATAAACAATTCAAATCTGAGTTGTCTGACTGAATTTTGTGGAAATAAATACATGGGATATATATCACACATGCTGTTCAACCTTTTTGTCGGTTCCATGCAGTTAGCAATACATAATTGATGAATGGCCTGTATTTTGAAATGCTTTTCAAAATTTGGTCGAATGCATCAAAATAGATGCATACGCAAAAAGAAGCACTATAAGCATTTTCTGTAACTTTAATTAAGTCATGAATGTATGCCTAATAGCTTAAAACACTAGCTTTACTGTCACAGACCAAGGTCTATCTTGGATGCTTGCCATTTTTGGAACGCTGCAGGTCAGGCCATGGACATGCAACATTGGGACACACTGACAATATCACCTGAACATGACCACAAGGGCAACAAGTGGAGACTTCACACATTATATGTTTGACGTGGGCTGGGAACAATCCGTGTATTATGAACATATTGAATGTCTCTTAATCTCTGTGTTGCACTCAACAGCCAAGGAGATGCATGGCTTTTATTAGCCCCTGACAATAACTGTCAGCCAGCATTTCATATTCAAAGTAATGTGTATAATTACAGTTTTACGACCAGACTCTGAATACATTTAGACAGCAATTTTATTTCTGAATGTGATGCTGTTCCACAGAATATCAATAGTTAATGTTCTCCCAGCCTTCCAATGGATAGCCAGCAAGAGCAAGAGAATGTGAGAAGACAGAGAGCGGGAGAGGGAGGTATTCACCCAAGAGAAGAAAATTTATACTCTCTATTAGGCATAGCCGGTCAGCCACATTCTAACTTTATCGCGTGCCGATACTGTATTTACCAGGTTGAAAGAATAATTTGATGATCAGTTTTTTAAGATCTTCAGGCCCAGGATTGCTCAGAAATCTATAGAATAACCCAATTGCCCAATGACCACCACACGTGCATTAATTTCCACCTAAATATAATCCTCAACAAGTGTACTATTTGAGAGGGTGTCTTGGGACTAAAGGACTGAAACACCTAATGACACTTGTGGTTCGTGACGTCATTACGGTAAGCGTGCTGCGTCTTTTCCTGTTTTCTTGCTGCTGGCGGTGGTCGCTCTCTGTATTAGCTCCTCCGCTAAACACAGCTGTTTCTCTGTAGCACTACGGCTAAAATCACCGGTCTGCAGTTAAACACCCACACATAACAACCCATACTCTATCTTGCTTAGTGATTCTGTGTTCTGTTTGAGCTCACCCTCGTAGCTCTATAGCAGCGATGTCTTCTCTCTCTCCCTGTTGCTCTACTGCTCTCTCTTGCTCCGAGTGTCTTATGTTTACTTACTCCTCTGCCTCCCTTAACAGTACTGGTACATGTAATAAATGTAGTGTTTTGATAGCGATGGAGGCGAGGCTTAGCGACTTAGAAGCTCGGCTCCGCAGCCTAGAAACTCCGTTAGCTGTAGTTAGCCGGCTCCCGCTAGCCGCGGAGTCATGTTATTTAGCACGTAGCTTAGCCTTAACGAGCAGTCCCCTGACTAGTCCCGTGCAGCCGGGAGCCCAGGGCAGCTGGGTGACGAACCGGAGGGGGCATAGTGCTAGACTTAAAAAGCCCACGATTAAAGAGCCACCAGCTCACATTTCAAATAGATTCTCTCCACTCAGCGAGGCACCCGCTGATAAACAAACTCTGATTATTGGCGACTCGGTTCTGAGAAACGTCAGGTTAGCGACACCAGCGACCATAGTTAACTGTATCCCAGAGGCCAGAGCCGGCGACATCGCATCTAAACTAAAGCTGCTGGCTAAAACTAAACGTAGATACAATAAAATCGTAATTCACGTCTGCAGCAATGACTCCCGGCTTCGCATGTCGGAGGTCACTAAAGTGAATGTTGAGTCGTTGTGTGCTTTCGCAAAAACGATGTCGGACACAGTAGTTTTTTCTGGCCCGCTCCCTAATACAACAGGTGATGACATGTTTAGCCGCATGTTGTCTTTTAACCGCTGGCTGTCGAGGTGGTGTCCTGTAAACGGCGTGGGCTTTGTAGATAATTGGCTAACTTTTTTGAGAAAACCTGGTCGTGTTATGAGAGACGGCGTTCATCCCACTTGGGATGGAGCAGCTCTCTTATCTAGGAATATTACTAAGTCTATAACATGACAACCCATAGTTGGGACCAGGAAGCAGAGCTGCAGTGCTAAACACTTCTCTGCGCTCCCTCTGGATCAGTCACAAAACCCCATAGAGATTGTGTCTGTCCACCGTCCGATTAAATTATTGAAATTAAACACTAACAGAGCTAGAACTCCACACAATAATCTAATTCAAATTAAAACAACCTCTGAAACAACACAGGGAACTAAAACTTTTATATGTGGTCTTTTAAACATTAGATCACTGTCATCAAAAGCTATTTTAGTTAATGAAATAGTCTCCGAATACAACATAGATTTATTATCCCTCACTGAGACGTGGCTGCATCCTGATGAATATGTCAGTCTAATTGAATCTACTCCCCCCAGTCATATAAATTCCCATGTTCCCAAAGAATTTGGACGAGGAGGTGGAGTTGCTGCTATTTTTAACTCCAGTCTATCAATTAACCCTAAACCTAAACTCAGCTACAAATCATTTGAATGTCTGGTTGTTAGTCTTCCACGCCAATCCAGGAAACACCAACAGCCAATCATATTTGCTGTAGTTTACCGTGCTCCCAGGGCTTATACTGAATTTTTAACGGAATTCCATGAGTTTTTATCAAACTTAGTCCTAAAGACCGATAAAATTATTATTGTTGGTGACTTTAATATACATGTTGACAATAAGAAAAATTGCCGTAGCGTAGCATTTAGTTCAATACTAGACTTAATTGGTTTCATTCAGTGTGTACACCAACCTACTCATTGTGGTAACCACACACTTGACCTTATATTATCGTACGGTGTCGGAATTGAACTTTTAACAGTACTTCCGCGCAATCCAGCTTTATAAGACCATAATTTAATAACCTTAGATTTTTCAATAACTGAATATATGCCAATAATTAAAAACTCATTTTCTAGATGTCTACCTGATAGTGCTGTAGCTAACTTTAAGGAAATAAGTCCAATTACATTTAAACCCGTATTATCCGTAGATATAAAGAACAAATTCTTTAAAAACCCGAGCTCCATTGAGATCGACCACCTCGTCGATAGCTCTGCAGACTCATTACGATTAACATTAGATTCAATAGCCCTTCTAAAAAAGAAAATGTCAAACATAGTAAATTAGCTCCGTGGTATAATTCCCAGACAAATGAGTTAAAACAATTATCAAGAAAACTAGAAAGGAAGTGGCGCTCCAGTAAGCATGTTGAAAACCTCATAGACTGGAAGAATAGTGTTAAAGAATATAAAAAGGCTCTCCACAAAGCAAGAGCCGCCTACTATTCAAAACTAATAGAAGAGAATAAAAACAACCCCAGGTTTCTCTTCAGCACTGTAGCCAGGCTGACAGAGAGTCACACCTCCACCGAACCCAGTTTTCGTCGATCCCTAAATAGCAATATCTTTATGACCTTTTTTAATGATAAAGTTCTAACTATTAGAAATAAAATCAACCATCTCCTGCCCTCAATTGGCACTAATACCCTCCCAACAGCAGAGATCTCAGAAACGGCTGAGAATCTTACCAATTACTTAGACAGCTTCTCTCTGATCACCTGTGATCAGCTTACCAAATTAATCTCAGGTTCTAAACCAACAACCTGTATCTTAGATCCCATTCCTACAAAATTACTTAAAGAAATTCTGCCCTCAAGGACATAAAAACCTGGATGACCCGCAATTTTCTCTTATTAAACTCAGACAAAACAGAGGTTATAATACTTGGCCCCAAACACCTTAGAGATACATTATCTAATGATATAGCTGCGCTAGACGACATTGCCCATGCTTCCAATGAAACAGTCAGGAACTTGGGTGTGATCTTCGATCCTGATTTATCCTTTAATAGTCACTTAAAACAAATTTGTAGAAACGCCTTTTTCCACTTGCGTAATATCTCAAAAATCAGACATGTCCTTTCGCAAAAAGATGCAGAAAAACTAGTCCACGCCTTTGTTACATCGAGACTGGACTATTGTAATTCATTATTATCAGGCTCCAGCAGTAAGTCGTTAAAGACTCTACAGCTTGTCCGAAATGCCGCAGCACGTGTCCTGACGAGAACAAAGAAAAGAGAGCACATTTCTCTTGTGTTAGAATCGCTACACTGCCTTCCAGTTAAATCCAGAATAGATTTTAAAATTCTCCTCCTCACCTTCAAGGCCCTTAATAATATGGCGCCATTTTACCTTAAAGAGCTGTTAGTACCTTATAAACCCGCTAGAGCAGTCCGCTCCCAGAATTTAGGCCTACTTGTCGTCCCTAAAGTCTTTAAAAGTAGAGTAGGAGCCAGAGCTTTTAGCCATCAAGCCCCTCTGCTGTGGAATAATCTACCACTTTCAGTTCGGGAGGCAGACACCATCTGTTCGTTTAAGAGTAGGCTCAAAACCTTCCTTTTTGATAAAGCTTATAGATAGAGCTAATTAGTGCGGCAGAACGTTACTTGTTCTATTTCATGACAAACGGAGCTTCTTTTTCCAGCTTCTCCTTCCTCTTCTCCATCCCTATCCCCCTTCCCCGGAATCCCTTTGCTTTATCACCCGCAGATCCAGGGCCTCTGTGGCCGCACCATGGATTGCGGTTTGTTGATCGCGCACAGGGGGTCGCGGTGGTGGATCCAGTGTGGCGGATTCTGTGTCATGTGGGCTGATCTTGGTGGTGGTGGCGGACCCTGTGTGGCGGATTCTGTGTCGTGTGGGCTGATCGTGGTGGTGGTGGCGGACCCTGTGTCGCGTTGGCATCGGGTACGGGCATTGGACCAGGACCGCGGCGGAGGCTCGTGGTGGGTGGCGGTGGACGGTGACTGAGGACTGGAGTGGCGTTCTGGTCTGGATGGTGGATTGTGGTCCTCCTGGTTGCTGACCATGGACTGTGATTGCAGCAGGACTGCTTGGCATGTCATGTTTGGGTTGTCCTTCGGGACGCTTACCATCATCAAATGCTGCTAGAGACTTTAATCTTTAATCTTGTTTTAAAGATTAATGTTTTCCTGCACGTGGCATCTATTGCACTTCTGTCCGTCCTGGGAGAGGGATCCCTCACATGTGGCTCTCTCTGAGGTTTCTACGTATTTTGACCCTGTTAAATTTAGTAGTTTTTCCTTACTCTTGCTGAGGGTTAAGGACAGAGGATGTCACACCCTGTTAAAGCCTTATGAGATGAATTGTAATTTGTGAATATGGGCTATACAAATAAAATTTGATTGATTGACTAAAGTATACAGCTAAAGAAGTCCCTGAGATACGCTGGTGGTCAGTAACAACCATTAACATCATTTTGAGGTAAACCTAAATTTGTGCGGGCGAACATACAAGGGATAATCTCCGTCTTGTACTATGTTCTAAAATCAGATTATTTTAGAAAAATGCTTTGAGTTAAATATGTCTGAACTACTGAGCAGGCCACAAGGATTTCATAGTACTGCCATACAAGCTAGTAGCCAGATTTACCTTAAAGGGGACATATTATGAAAACTTCACTTTTGAAGTGCTTCTACACGTTAAATTGGGTATCTGGCATCATCCCAAAAATTCTGGAAAAAAACAACTCCTGTGATTTGTTGTGGTTCCTCTATGTCAGAAACTATACGCTAGAGTGCCTCGAATGGGATTACGACCGAAATAAACGTCAAAGTCACACCATGCCCATGTAGGGAGTCTCACTACATGGCCTTGGACGAGCGAGCTAACGCTAGCTCACGAGCTAACAGGGCCGGTGGAGCCCGGCTAGCGTTAGCTCGCTGCTGCTACCCGTCAGACATTTAAGTGGCCGCATAAACAAGGCACCCCTGGGAAACCTCTAAACGTTGACTCAACAGTGTGGAAGGATGCTGCTGCTGCGCCAGCACAAGCTCCCACTGCTCACACTGTGGGGCTGCGCTGGGAACCTGGGGAGCTGGGGCTCTCGCAGCCAGGCTCACCAGAGGTGAGAGGGGCGGGGGACTCAAAACAGGTCAATCTGAGGAGGGTAATTTTAGACAGGGTAAAAAGGGTGCAGTTTTAAATGATCCTTGTGGTATTTTTACCAAAATATGTTACAGACATTTCATTAAGACCCCAAGGAACCATATCAACTGTGGTAAAATGGGCATAATATGTCCCCTTTAAGCCTCAGCGTCCCCTCAAATCAGGCCTGTATCAGTCATTTACAAGGCCAAAACACTTGATGATGCTGAGATGCACAACTGAAGTTATGTTCCTAACAGTCGCTGGTGGCCGCTGACACCTGCTAACATCTACTGGTAGTTGGAAACCTAAATTGTGCAGAAGACCTTCAAACACCATTCGAATCTTGTGCTAAATTCTAAAATGAAAAATAAGAGAATAATTTACCCTTTGTTGATGTCAGATGTTGCATATGAGTGTGGCCTTGCTGAGTTTGAGGTTTTAGGCTGGAAAATGCAAGACCAGTCATTCTCTGTCTGTTGTGGTTGAAATAAATGCAGCTGCCTACACACACCCAGAGACACAGACACACACACACACACACACACACACACACAGACAAAGTCTTCATGCAATGCAAAAACAGTGCTTCGATCTTGTTACAAACTGTTTACTGTGTACTGTCTAGGTACAACTGTTGGTAAAAACTTTCATCCACCTTAACACACTCACAAATACAGACACACACCAAAGCGCACGCCAACCTTTTAAGAGCACATATAAACAAACACACACGAACGCACATGTCACCTCACAAACACACACACACATACAGATACAAAGTAGTAGTCACCATAGTTTATGGCAGTTGGTGAAATAAAGCATGTTGAAACCTGAGGTTTTGGTGTCTGGCTCTGTTGGGAGACCCCTAGTGGGAACGTCACATCCAACACACGTCACCTCACATACTATCACTCCATAATTTCATTAGATGCTCACATCACACACACTCCCAAACACACAATTGAGAACGTGGAAATTGAAGACAGTGTATCAAATGTCAACACATTAACAAAGACTGTAAATCAAACAATCATCAATATGACGTTAAAAGTAAAAAAATAAATAAAACATCAGTCTCCTGGGTATTTTAATAAAATTGTATGTTCATATTTTAAGCATACATTGTAACAATTATATATTTGAAAATTCATACTTTTCTGTCAGTTTAGTAATAATGGCGAATGGCTCAAAATAAGCTATACTGCCTGCTGTTTAATTGAAAACAATTTGTTCAGGTTTGCTTCGTCTGTGTCCATGCCTGTAAGTTGTCTGTAATATGATACAGAGTGCATTCAAGTCGTGCCACAGTTCTCTGCAAGTGTACTGCAAATACTTACATGTAATTAGATTAACATAAAAGCAATAACAATTTGTCCAATGACCCTAATAGATTCGTAATTTTTGGCACTAAGAGAATAATAGTATAGGGTACATTTAGGTCTCAGATTTAGATCCAACCTTTTCTCTGAATCCAGTCAAAGCTTCACTTGCCTAACAAAATACAGTACAATAGGTGCTGAATTCATACAAAACTAAGATAAAAGGTGAAAATAAATTAACATATTCATGTGCAACACTGCCCTCTCTGGTTAAAGGATTCAAGTCAGTCTTTATTGATCCTCTTACGATACAATATCCCGCAGTATACAAAGTCATCAAAACAAGCTTCTCATGAGGTTGTATTTTTTCCAGCTGTCTAACGTATGGATGAGAGCTGTCTGTCTACCAAAGCTTAGTAGTGTTGGAACAGTCACTCCCCTTACACTGTCTATACAGAGAAAAAAGGAGCAAGATGTTTACTTCAGCAACCAGTTTTCTCTACTGACAACTTTCAATGAAATAGGTTAAAACACATAAAAGCAGTACTAGAGCATCGAAAATAAAGGAATTCTGATGAGATTAACATAAATTGATAATAATGTGGAGGGAAAAACAAAAGGATTATAATATTGAAAATAACAAAAAGACAGAAGAATGTAAGGAGCTAACGGGAAAATCGGCTGAGTGAGCAGAATTGAAAATGATGTGGTGTGAGAGAATTAAAGAGAAAGGGGGAAGACAGAGTGTGAGCTTGGAGGAAGACGATGCTGATGAGAGACTCCACAGCCAACGTAATAAAGAATGTTAAGTGCAAGCCACTAGATTTACAGGGCCTTTAAACCACAGCCGAATGTGCCATCATTTTTCCACCCAAAACTTTAATGTCGCACAGGACTGCCATAAATACATCACAGTGCTAATTTAAGGGTCCGCAGTGGAGAAACCCATCCATTGTTCTCCACTGAGATTCAAAAGTACCCTGGAATAATGGAGAATTTTAAAAACATGTGGGAGAGGGTGTTCGCAATGGCGTTCTTTTGCTTTTTCAGCCCTGGTTTCCCAATGGGAGTAAAATACACAATCAACAAATTAGTGTGAGAAAAAGATACTTTTCTACGGTGGCCCTCAGATCTCAACTAACAGCAACTTAAGAAAACACATGCAAGTTGACAAAACACAGCGAAGTAAGAAAACATTTTCATCAATTTCACAACACAACACAACACATTACAGAAATGCGCAGCAAATACACAAAGGCAAAAAGGCAACCAGCGGCTCTGGAGCTGCATGCGGCTCCTCAGACCCTCTGTGTGTGTGTGTGTGTCTGTGTGTGTAGCGACCCCGCCCACTTGCTCAGAAGATAGGGCAAAGAAATGAGAAGAACAGCTTTTTCATTTTTTTTGTCTGTATGCCGTTGGAGGCTTTTCACAAGGGTAATACATAGCAACCCTTCAGCTTTTCTCAGTATTTTCATCACTGATACATAAGCTGCACTGATGTGGTTATGGAAAGTACTAGGTTGGCAGCAAGGAGGTGGAAATGTCTACATGAAATTTGCAGGTCAAGTAGAGACGGACAACCAGGTTTTCTTATCTAACAAATCATAGTAAGCTAAACTTTATATGTGCAGCACCTTTCATTCAGCAGGAGATACAGTGTGCCTGAGTCAACTTGTTTTATTGATATAACATTTGTTACAGATCATGCAAACAACTGGAGGGTTAAGGTTTAACCTCCCAGTCAACACTGCACTTGAAAAACCCACAAAGTTGAGTTAAGTGGTTGTTGAAAACCACTTAACTCTATCAGGACTGATGGGATTGCAGGAGAGGCGGTGGACTAGTGTAGAAACTTGGACTATGGGCAGAAAAGGTCTCTGGTTCGTATTTGGTTTGACTGCACGGAGAGACAACAAAAAGACGAACCTGGATTGATCTGTCCAAAAATCCACGAGGATTCTCTCTTCCCTATCTAGTGCCCCTGAGTAAGGCACCTTACTCCCCCAACATCTGCTACCTGTGCGCCGTACATGGCTGCTCACTGCTTTGTGTGTCCTTCAGATGGGTTAAAAGTAGAGGTTAAATTTCCCTACCTGCATGAGTGTGCCTGTGCATGTCCGTGCATGTGTTTGGGACAAATGAATGTATCTTAATCTTAATCTTAAAGATTCTCCATTTGTTTGTAGGATTATATTACCTCATTAAAATAAATGAACAGTTTTATTTCAACCACTTTGGTAAGTGGTGAGGAAGCTGGCTAGGCTCCCCATACTGCACAGTTTATTTACATGTTTTCATTTGTTGGAGTCTGAAGGAATTTTGAATATATAGCCATTAATTTGAAAACTGGAAAAAGTTGTTATTGGAGTTCACAAACAGTCTTACAAGATTATGCAACTCTCCTCAATCAGGACCTGGCTGAAGACCCTCATCATGGTTACAACAGCAAAGTCCTCTGTTTGTGATTTCTGAAAAATAAACACATGCACCAGCCTTTGTTGTTGGTAGCATGTCCATATTACTGTCAACATTTTCTGTAAAGCAACACAGTGCGAGTTCTGGGAAAGGTAGACTCCTGCTCTATGTCATTAAAAACATTATATTATGAAGCAACTTCATGGCGTAATCCAAATTCAAACATAAAATTGATAATGCTTAAAAAAGAAGACAACATTAGTTTTCACTTATGTTGTGCACATTAGAAAACACCTAAATGTTGCTAAACATTTAGTGGTAAATTTGTTGCTTTTTTGGAACAATGAAGACTGTGTGTAATTTGCTAACTTAAAGACATGGATTTAATATTAAATGTTGGATTGTATATTTGGGGCAGTCTATTAATCATGTTGGTGATGTGCAATGTGTGAGTATTTGATCAGGCAGCAGATGTCTAAGACAACAATTGTAAATGTGGAGAGGAGCCAAACATTCTCACCCATTCTCACATCTTTTATTTCTGTCTTTTCTATCCTGTGATCCTTTCTCTTTCTCACGGCTTCTCCACCTCACCTCTGTTTTCACTCCCCAACCACCTTTATTCCTCTTTCCTTTTCTTCTCTCTAGTTCTCCCCCCCCCCCCCGTTCCCCCCCCCCCCCCCCCACACACACACCTCAGTGGAAGGAAACAGCAGTAATGACCACAATTAATAATGGAAACAAATGCAGAATTTTAAAGCTCGATGGGATTTTATTCTTATTGAGTCTTATTTATCCTGCACAGCTGTGCCTCTTTGCATAGATTGATTGAAGACATGGGCGCATACACACACACACACACACACATATATACACATGTGCAGCACCTGTTGAAAAAGCTGAGAAATGGATTGTGCTTTTCTTTTAATGTAGAAAAGCAGGTTGTAGATGCCCAGCATCTGCATAGGCTTAACTCAGCCTATACCATGCCTTCCTGAGATTGATTACAAATTGTAAAGCTTTGACTCATTGTGACGTCCTGTCATTTTAGTTTGTTAATTTCAGTCTCTTTGTATTTTCTGTTTCCTGTTTTATTTTGTAGTCCCGCTTTCCTTTTGTGTTGTTTCGTTCTTAACTTCCTGTCTTTGATTGTCATCTCCAGTCCTCATGTGTTTCACCTGTGTGTAATTGCCCCTGCCTTCCTTCTGTGTATTTAAGCCTCTGTTTCCCTTTGTCTGGTGTCGGTTTGTTAGTTGTTGTCTCTACTCATTTCCACAAGTCGTGAGATATGGTTTTTCTTGTCCAGCTTTCTCGACCAGCTTCTCCTGCTTGCTTGTTCTCCGTGCGCTTTGTCAACAGTGTTACCAGTTAGTGTTCCTGTTCAGTTTTTGTATTGTTTAAAGACTCTTTTTATATTAAATACCTTTTTGTTTGTAACCTCTGCATCCTGGGTCCATCTCCTCCCTCAGTCCACCTCAGTCTTTATAAATATTACTCATGTGAGTGAGCCTAAATCATCCTTATTGCCTCATTTAAACTTGCAGGCTTGTTAGGCCTGAATGAACAAATATAAAAACTAAAATACCATAAAGAATTGGTCAGTGGAAGTGCATTAGTGTGTCAGTGGTGATGTCGGTATGGGCTGTATTGATAACCATACTGCAGGTTTACACTGCCATCTGTTGGCAGCTCAACTACACTACACACACACTATCTGGACCACTAAAATTTCAGATAAGTATTGAACATTTAGCCTCATGCTTTGTTGATGTGAAAAGGGGAATGTGCAAAATGATATATGATGACAAAAGAGCAGGTTACATCTAATATAATACGATACAGTAAACAAAATAGAAATAAGAACATTAATACACTGAATTATGTAAATTAAATAAATACTTGAGGTAATGAAAAACTTGTGATTATCGGAATTTTAACTATAATGTTAGGATAAAAGTAATTTCTACAAAAGAGTTCAATATACAAAGATTTTTTTTATTTTTATAAACAGGTAATACAAAAAAACAATTTCACCATATTTGGAGAGAAGCAGTCTCACTACTAGGTGGTGGGATCAGTATAGATATATGAGGGGCACTGTTTTTCTTTCCTCCACAGTGCAGCTGCATGAGATTACCCACATGGTCATGTGTTTCCTGATGGTGACGATGATACTTAAGTTATAATAAAATAATTGTGACATATTCATCAGCAGTTACAAAATAAATAATGCATGCCTTCAATCAACAGTGTGTTTAACTGTGTTTTTTATGTGGCTTGTAACAAAAGCAAAGTTTAAGAAGAATGGACATTGAAGTAACAATGTCAAGCTAAACTGAGTAAACAGGACATTCTGCTGTTCTTTCACTTTGGCCACTAAATAAAGTTTCATCTGGATAACCTGTTGGGTTATGCTCGTCTGATAGTCTGACAGCAGACTTGAGAGAGAGAGAGAGAGAGAGAGAGATTTTTGAAACCTTTATTTTCAAAATTTAAACAAGACAACTGTCAATATTTCTAAGGAATATGTACAGTACATTTCAGACCAATGCTAAAACCTACCTAGAAAGTAATATTACATTTTAAAACATCATCAACCAAAGAACATACTATATCATTAAAACACCACTGTTTGATGAAACCATTCATGTCCCTCATTTCTTTAAAAAACCTAAAATCAACCCAGACTCTCGCTTTTAAGCAACGAGATAAAAAACAGGGAGAGCTTCTTGTCCTGCCCTGTCCTCCACTCTGTTCTTCCTGCTGCTGTAAATGGACATTTTAGCTTCCCCTACAATCCAATTTAAAAGTTCCCATTTGCACACATTTGATTTCCTGTATTCTACTCCTAAAATGAAGGCACTCTTACTACACGTCTCCCCAAATTGTTTAAAAATCATCTGCAGTGTATTAAAAGGAAACAGAGTCTTTCACGTTCATAAAAAGCATGGAACACTGTCTCTTCTTCTCCACAAAACGGGCAATTGCATTTGACTGTTGGGTTGATGATGGATATAAAACTGTTAACCTCAATGGCTCCGTGTAAAATCCTCCACTGCAGGTCTCCAGTCCTCTTTCTCAAAGGCGGTTTGTATAAAACCCTCCACACTGGTTTGACATGGCTGTCCAGATCCAGTCTCCTCCTCCACACCGTGTTGGGCCTCACGTCCAGCTTGTTTTTATTCAGGGTTAAAACACAACATTCATACATGGCTCATCCTTTTGCTGGTTACAGGTCCACATGTTTCCATTCTGTTTTATTCAAAAAAGGTCCTGAGAGCCCATCCAGATTTGAAATTAAAACCTAATTCCGGAAGGGGGTCGCTGTCGTCGGGGGTTTCCGTTCCATCAGAGTATTCCCTCAGCATTTTCACCTCCTCTTCTGTTAGTCTTTCAATCCATTCTTTTAAAATGCGTTCAGCCTGTCGCCTGGACTTCTGCCCGATGAGGCCCGCCACCGCCGGGATGTCTGTTAGTCCAGGACCTGCTGGACTAACAGACATCTGCACCTAGATCCAGCCTGGCTCCATTGATAAGCGGCTCCTCTAAAAGCCAGTGTAGAGAGTTTGTAGGTTCCAGCCTTTTCCACTTAAAAAGGTTCCATGTCTTAAAAAGTGACTGGTAAAAAGGAGATAATCCATACAGTTTAAAAAGCACAGTGGCATGTCTAAAACCAGCCCAGTTGCCCCCCTCAGGATGCTGCTTGCCACTCGTCTCCAAACAACATCCTGTGGACCTACGAGATACTTCTGTAAAAACTGTAATCTAAAAGTGGATATCCTACTTTGAATGTGCACCAGCCCTTGCCCCCCCTCCTCCTTTGGTAAAAACAACACACATTGGGACACCCAGTGTAACCTATCCCAAAAGAAATCTGTCAAAATGGCTTGTAGTTTCTGTACTAAACCTTTCGGTGGTTCCAGACTTGCAAGCCGATGCCACAGCGCAGAAGCCACCAGGTTATTTATAATTAATGTTCTGCCTCTGTATGATAGCTGTGGTTTCAGCCATTTCCATTTGTTGAGCCTCCCTTTCATTTTCTCAGCCACACCCTCCCAGTACTTCTGTACCATGGACTCATTGCCGACATAAACCCCCAGGTATTTCAGACCGTCTCTCCTCCAAATCAACCCCCCCGGCAGACTGGGTAGACCCCCTTCCCACCTGCCAACTGCCAGCGCTTCGCTTTTCCCCCAGTTCACTCTAGCAGCTGACATGTTTTTAAAATCACTGAGTACCATTTTTCCAAGTTCTTGAATGTCCTCCTGATTATTTACAACAAAGACGATGATGTCGTCTGCATATGCTGATAAAATGTGGCTTTCCTTAAAATCATTTAAAATCAACCCTTTAATATTAGCTCTTATCTTACTTAGCATTGGTTCAATAGAAAGTGCGTATAACATCCCTGAGAGCGAGCAGCCCTGTCTCACCCCCCTGTGCACTTTAAAAGGTGCACTCAGGACTCTTGAGGCCAAACCTCTCAAGAGTCTTCCAGAGGTAAAGGTGCTCAACCCGGTCAAAAGCCTTTTCCTGGTCCAGAGAAATCAGACCAGTTTTTATGCCTAATGAACTAGAGAAGTCCACAATATCATGAATCAAGGACACATTGTCCAGGATAGACCTACCAGGCTCACAGTAAGTCTGGTCTTGATGTATGACTTCTTCCATCACCTCCCTCAGACGGTTTGCCAGGACTTTGGACAGGATCTTACAGTCTGTGCATAGCAGCGACACTGGACGCCAGTTCTTGATCTCCTGAAGGTCTCCTTTCTTTGGCAGGAGAGATATCACTGCCCTCCTGCAGCTTATCGGCAGCACCAAGTCTCTAAAACTCTCGTTAAAAAAACTCAACTGGAAAGCCGTCGATGCCCGGGGCCTTTCCCCCCGCCATGCTCTGCAGGGCCGTGTAGAGTTCCTGCATCGACAGGGGGCTGTCCAACCCAGTGTTCACGTCTTGAGGGACTTCGGGCAGCTATCCGCAGAAGGAGTCAAACAGGGCATTGTTCTCAGTGTATTCAGTCTTGTACAGGTCCTTATAAAAACTCACGGCTCTCTTCCGGATATCTTTGCTGTCGCTGAGTTCTTGTCCTTCAGGAGATCGCAGAGTGTGGATTATTCTGCTTTGTCCATTCTTCTTTTCCAGTCCAAAGAAGAATTTAGTCGGTGCATCCATAAGCGCTGCCGTCTGGAACCGTGACCTGACCAGCGCCCCCTGGGCCTTCGTGCCCAGTAGGTCTGTAAGAGCAGATTTTTTAGACTTGAGATCTTTAATATGATCTCGATTTCCAGTGGAATCTATTAAATTCAGAACCACCATGATTTCCGACTCTAGATCCTCCATAGATCTGGTTATGTCTCTTGTAACATTGAGGGTATACTGTTGACAGAGCTGCTTTATCTCAACCTTACCACAGTCCCACCACAGCTTTAAAGAAATAAAATCATTCTTTCTTTCTTTAAAACCGCTCCAAAAAAACTTAAAAACATCCTTAAAATGTGCATCACATAAAAGAGATGGGTTAAAATGCCAGTACGCGCTTCTAGCCT
>CM028864.1:20567995-20582168 GCA_016801935.1 Platichthys stellatus | reverse complement strand
GGAATCTACACTGAATGATTGGCGAGCTGTGGCCAACTCATTGAAAGATTTATTACAACGATCATGTCCTGAACCTGTGCAATTCTTAATGTTTTCTGTATGTGCATGTGGTTGCAGGATTCCTCTCTTTACTATTTTGCATGAATATAACTGGGGGGGTGGGGGGTGGCACCTTTTGTGTTTTATTTTATTTTATTTTATTTTGTGTCTGTTTTTCTTTTGATGTTTTGAATTCAGCGGCTGATGAGACCAGTAAATGTTGAAGGTCTTATATTTTGTGTAATATTGTGCTTATGATAGATATTGAGGTAATATGTGCTGCTGAATCTTAACACTTTGTTGTATGTTATGTCTTTGTTGTTATTATCTGTTGATGTGTTATGCTAAATGTGTGAAATTCTGTCACATTTCAGTTAATCAATAAAAAAATATTTGATCACAAAAAAAACTAGTAAGAAAGGAAAAATTTTAATAATGATTTGTGATGATCAAAAACAAGGTAAACTTAGGAGTACCTGAAATACCGAATGAATCGTCACTTTGGTTAATCAAATAATAAGTTAATTTAGAGTTGACTGCATTTGGTGTTTGCTGTATAAAATTATTATTTGCATATAAATAATCATGATGTTTTCCTAAGTATGTGATTTACATTTGTGTTAATATTTCTCTCTGGTTTTCTCCTCTTCAGGTCGAAGTCCAATCCTTGACCGAATTGTCAGCCAGCGTCTCCTTCAGGTCTCTGCTGGTCAAACACTGCCAGGCAGAGTTCAGGAAGAACTGTGACAGTGAGGGCAATTATCAGAAGAGTGGGTTCTGCCTGGAGCCAGTCAGGGACGTGAGGGTAATTGACCAGCTGAGGGAAGAGCAAAAGAACGCCAAACCTTTCGGTCGCTTCCTCAATACGCTCAGGTTTATTGGGGAGCTGTTCCTCTCCAAGGTACTGCTCGAGAAAGCCATGCACTGCTGCATTAGGAGGCTGTTGCAAAAAGGAGACGGGCCATCTCTTGAGAGCCTCTGTGAGCTCCTCCAGCTGATCCAGCAGGACCTAGAGGTGGTGACGTCAAAGGAAGTGATGGACTCTTACTACAACCAGCTGGACTTTATCGCAGAGAAAGGGAAGAGGGCACCAAGGCTCTCCCTTTTGTTGAAGCACACAGCTGACTCAAGGAAGTGAGCAGGCTCCACCCCCACTAAGATTTCAATGGAAACTCATGTGGGAAATATTACTTGAAATGAATAAAATGTTAATATTTTTTTTTTTTTTTTTTCTGTTCTTCCTCACATTTCAATTATTAAAACATACGTGGGAACTATAACTTTACATTTCCCCTTTTCCCAAGAATCAACAAAAAGCACAGAGGACTGCAGAGTTCCTGGGACAATATTTGACAAAAGTATATAAATACTGAACTGTTTTAGATCGAATCTAAATGAGAATTCAAGTAAAAATAATAATAAAGACTTTTTTGTGCATCTTCTCATGATACACAACTGTCCTCATTTTTGTCAGGATCGGTGAATGCGAAATGAGGGGCTTTTCCGTAGGTGGCGCTGTTGAGCTATTTTGCCGCGCCCATTTCCAAATACTCCAGATCCGTACATTTTCACACATTTATAATTTACTGCAAACTTTAGAAACTTTTTGAGCACGTTAAAGCCCTCAAAAAGCCAATTCATTTAAGCGGAGAAAAATAATAATAATAACGAGGGTCTCGGGGGGCATCATTGAGACATTTTGGGATGCCCATTGAAAATTCCTGCAGAATACGTAACTTTTCACCACTTTCTAACTTTCTGCACATTTTGGTCAGAATTTGAGCATGTTAAAGCCCTCAAAAAGCTAATTAATTTGCCTGAATAATAATAATAATCATTACAATTTCAATAGGGCCTTCCACTGTCAGTGCCTGGGCCCTAATAAGGTTGTTATTATTATGTATTTGTGTGAGAGTAGTAATAGAAACTTATTTTTATATATATAAAAATAAAAACTGAAAACATTGTACATTACCTAACACGGCTAAAGATTCTGCTCTTCACGAAAGATCCTTTGTCAGTGCTTGAGAGTCAAAACCCTGCAATTGATCAAATAAATTGATGGTAAAGGTCCAGGTTAAACAGAAGATTAACAAATTTACTGTGTACGTTACCTGTGTAAGCTGCTATTTTACGTTTTTTGACATTTCTACTACCAGTCGACAGATCTTTACATTGTGTCTACAGCTGGAACTTCAGTAATATGTTTGCTAAAAGCTGAGGCCCAGTGTGGATCTGATAGAGAGAGACTCTGCAGTCAGTGTTCCTGTGCACCTCTCTGACCACTCAGCACACAGATAAGACAAACGGACAGCTCAATGAGCAAAGCAATAAGAGGTCAAACAACAGACGTCTCTCAGCAGAACGAGGAGGAGGCGGACGTTGAAATACTGAACAACATGAAGAAAAGTATTTTATAAGGAAACGAGAAATGGCTCAACTTCATGTTGTGTGTGTGTGTGTGTGTGTGTGTGTGTGTGTGTGTGTGTGTGTGTGTGTGTGTGTGTGTGTGTGTGTGTGTGTGTGCCTGCGCGTGCACTACCTGACAACAGCAGTCGAGTGTGTTGTGACACTTGGCCCTCTGCGGTACCCTCAGTCCCACAGGTCTCTCCTTCTAAACAAATTTGTTCCCACTTTACTTGCCCTCGTGACACTTTTCCACAAACTAAGTTTTTATTTATTATTTTTCTTTTTTCTTTTTTGCAAAGCACGTACAAAACTCTCAAAGTCACTTACAACAAGGTCAAAGGTGTCCTCACATCACAGCCCCTGAGGATACTGTGATGGCCCCAGGGCCTGTGCCAGGGCTTGTTTGCATTGTGCTGTTGTGTTGTGTGTGTGTGCTCTGTGTTTGTGTTGCAGGATGGTAGTTGGGTGGAGCTGGACACTGCCTCCCTATAGATTATAAAAGAAGTGCTCAGGTCAGGTCAACTCCTTCTCTTGTACTGAGTTCTGTTTCAGTTTTGATTTTTGTTTTATTAATTTAGCATTTCCTTTTGTTGATGGGGCTCCAATTCCTGCAGAACGATTTGTTTAATTGACTTAATTTGTTACCTTTGATAAATAACAATCCTTTTTGTTAAATAAAATGTATTACCTTAACCAAGGTGCATCCTGGATGTGTTTTTTCACTTTATTGATCATCGTGAAAGAGGAAGTTTTTCAACATTTCATTGATTTCTTAGGGGAATAAATCATGGATCGTGATGAAAACAAACAGGTGACTGATATGAGTTTGTGGAGTTGTTGCAAATACAAATACAAATCTATTCAAATTTATCCTCAAAGTGATAAAAGACCCCGGGATCTAGACATTAAGTTCTTTCTCTTAACCTCTCAGGCATATAAGTAATGAAACAGATGTCAGATTAGGAAGTTTCAGAAATACTTGGGAGAATAATATTAATTCTGATGTTTTTTAGATGTCATTCTTCACATATTAGCCAAAGATCCATCCATCCATTATCTGTATCACTTATTCTTTGAGAGAGGGGTGGCCTACCCCAGCTGACATTGAGTGAGAGGCGGAGTACACCCTGTCAGGTCACCAGACCTTTGGAGAGCCAACACAAACCACCTTTCACTGCCATATTCACACATGTGGCGATGTTGGTGAACTAGTTCTGTCAGCTCGAGCTGCGCTGCGCCAATCAAGTGACATACATCATGTGACATAGGCCTACCTCACTCTCCACAACCATCTATATTACACATCCACCTTATCAGCAGTTCTGTTTAACCAGGGAGACACTGCCCATCTACGCCTCTTGCATGCACTGCTGCTGCAGTATTGCCACCAGTTGCTTCAGCCCCTCCACCACCCCAGCTACAAGTATTTGCGCATCACTCCCATCATTCCTGTGTAATCACAGGGGAGTGATTAAGTTTTTCCACTCTGAGCAGCTAAGGCGCATATTGCTGATCAAGGTTCTCTACCCATGAACTAACCAGGAGTGTTTCAGATGACTTCAAGGGCCCCCTTGGCAAAATGGATCTGGAAGGCATTACATTGAACCAGCCCTAACTCCGCCGTCTGAGCCACTAGAAGAAAGCTATGGGCTATGTTAGGTGGTTTCTGACCATGGTGTCCTGCATAGTTGATTCGTTTCTGGCAATTACGGTAAGTCTCGGCCAACGGAGTCGAACGTCCGCACATGACGGCCATCTTGCCACAGGCAGCTCGCTCACCCATAACATTGTGTTGTAGTGGTACGTACTTTTTAAATAACCATAACTTGCTAAATTCTCAACCGATTTTTAAATGGTTCGGTTTGTTACAAACATCAGCGATATAGTTATGACACTGCATACTTATGAATAAGTATGTTATTTTCAAAAAATAGAATAATGTTCTATATAGGTACAAGATTTCCCTTTACAAATAATTTTAATTTTTTTTATTTAAAAAGTACATGTACCACTACCAACACAATGTTATGGGTGGGCGAGCTGCCTGTGGCAAGATGGCCGCCATGTGCGGATGTGCGACTCCGTTGACCGGAAAGGCGGATGAGACATCTAGCCTTTATATATATATATCTATGGCTTAGAACCTCCGTTAGCTGTAGTTAGCCGGCTCCCGCTAGCCACGGAGCCCCCTAGCTTAGCACGTAGCTTAGGAGGGGGCATAGTCCTAGTCATAAAAAGCCCACGATGAAAGAGCCACTTGCTCACGTTTCAAATAGATTCTCTCCACTCAGCGAGGCACCCGCTGATAAACAAACTGATTATTGGCGACTCGGTTCTGAGAAACGTCAGGTTAGCGATACCAGCGACCATAGTTTATTGTATCCCAGGAGCCAGAGCCGGCGACATCAAATCTAAACTAAAGCTGCTGGCTAAAACTAAACGTAAATATAGATTTATTATCCCTCACTGATACGTGGCTGCATCCTTATGAATATGTCTAAATGAATCTACTCCCCCCCAGTCATATAAATTCACACGTTCCCAGAGAATTTAGGCGAGGAGGTGGAGTTGCTGCTATTTTTAACTCCAGTCTATCAATTAATACTAAACCTAAACTCAACTATAACTCATTTGAATGTCTTGTTCTTAGTCTTCCATGCCAATCTAGGAAACACCAACAGCCAATCATATTTGCTGTAGTTTACCGTGCTCCGGGGGCTTATACAGAATTTTTAACAGAATTCCCTGAGTTTTTATCAAACCTAGTCCTAAAGACCGATAAAATTATTATTGTTGGTGACTTTAATATTCATGTTGACAATAATAAAGATAGCCTTAGAGTAGTATTTATTTCAATACTAGACTCAATTGGTTTCAGACAGTGTTTACATCAACTTCTCATTGTTGTAACCACACACTTGACCTTGTATTATCGTATGGTGTCGGAATTGAACATTTAACAGTACTTCCGCACAATTCAGTTCTATCAGACCATAATTTAATTACCTTCGATTTTTCAATAACTCAATATATGCCAGTGATAAAAAACTAATTTTCTAGATGTCTACCTGTTGGTGCTGTAACTAAATTTTAGGAAATAATTCCAATTACATTTAAACCCGTATTATTCGTAGATATAAACAACAAATTATTTAAAAACCCGAGCTCCACTGAGATCGACCACCTCGTCCATAGCTCTGCAGACTCATTACGATTAACATTAGACTCAATAGCGCCTCTAAAAAAGAAAATGTCAAACATAGTAAATTAGCTCCGTGGTATAATTCCCAGAAAAACAAAACTAGAGATGAAGTGGCTCTCCAGCAACCATGTTGAAAATCTCATAGACTGCAAGAATAGTGTTAAAGAATATAAAAAGGCTCTCCAAAAAGCAAGAGCTGCCTACTATTCAAAACTAATAGAAGAAAACAAAAACAACCCCAGGTTTCTCTTCAGCACTGTAGCCAGGCTCACAGAGAGTCAAACCTCCACCGAACCGCGTATTCCTCGATCCCTAAATAGCAATATCTTTACGACCTTTTTCAATGATACAATTCTAGCTATTAGAAATAAAATCAACCATCTCCTTTCCTCAATTCGCACTAATACCCTCCCAACAACAGAGATCTCCGAAATGGCTGAGAATCCTTCCCATTACTTAGACAGCTTCTCTCTGATCACCCGTGATCAGTTAACCAAAATAATATCAGGTTCTAAACCAACAATTGACTCTGCTGATCTGTGTTGTGTGTATGTGTCAAGTTATATACATGAAGCCCGGGTATAACCTGATGCTGTATTACTGCTATAATATTAATGTCATACCTAAAGTGTATAGATGCTATTTAAATAACTTTTGATAAAGCAATAGGATTTGGTTGGGCAATCATTGGTCTACAAAGTTGCAGTTATAAGTTAATATAGTGAAACAGGTAGAGTGTAGTCAATCTAACATGCTAGTTAGGTGAAATGGTCAGCAGCTGGTGTGAATGTCAATCACTCACAAATAGTGACTCCCTATTGGATGGGAAGCGGGATCTAAACGAGACAGGAGAGCGCACTCGAGTGAGGGAGAAGAGAAAAAGGAGCAGACTGAAGTAACACTTAAGTTAAAGAGTGAAATTAAGAAGACTACTACAGCAGTATTAAGAAGGTTAAGCCACTTTTAGTTTGGTTTAAGCCTTAACCAAGTTCGGACATTAACTTAAGCTGGCATTGTGAACTTATAGCTAGTGCTAGTTAGCCACCGTGATTTGTGCAAGAGAACGTGCTGCTCAATTAGCGCCCGAGTAACCCGGACGCTCGTGGTTCCTTTGAGGCAGCCTACGAGGGAGCCACGCCACTGGCTAGCGCGGCTAGCAACCGGGACCGTGAGCATCTCCATCCAGCTTCGTGGGACAAGCAGCTGGCCAGGGACGAGTGCCGGATCGCCAGTTAAACTGGAACACCGGCTAGCTACGAGGGGTTGCTAAGCGACGGACTGACAGCAACATCAACGGTGCACGCGGCACAAACGTGGTGGTCGTGAGTAGCCCTTGTGGGGCGCAGAAGAACAGAGTAAAGGCCGGCGCATGCTTGTGCGGCTTTTCACTCAGTTGTGACGCAGGACTCGTTGTCATTCATGGTTTTCCAAGCGTTACGCGTGTTGCCATGCAATTCCCGCCAAAACAATAGGTGGAGTAATGTTTTTAGTCGAAGTCGGCTCTTCGTGTGTGGCACGAAGAAGAGCGACTCCGGAAATTATGTAGTTAGCAGACCAATTATCACAGCCTTGCCGGCTACGTGACTAGAAAAATTGGGCGACGCACGTAAGCACGTAAGAAGGGGGAGGGGGGGGGGGCGGCAACTTTTTCATGAGATAGAGACCCCCTTAGAGAAGATAATTCGAACACTGAGTAGGAGTCAGAGCTTTTAGTCATCAATCCCCCCTCCTGTTGAATAATATACCACTTTCAGTTCGGGAGGCAGATCCTAACTGTTCGTTTAAGAGTAGGCTCAAAACCTTCCTTTTTGTTAAAGCTTATAGTTAGAGCTAATTAGTACGGCAGAACGTTACTTGTCCTATGTTCTAAAATAGGAAGCATTTAGTTTAAAAAGGCATAGAGGTATTGATGGCTGATCTACTGAGTGGGCCACATGGTTTTCATCGTACTACCATACAAACCAGTAGCCAGTCAGATTTACCTTGAGTCTCAGTGTATCCCCAAGTTCAGCCTGTATCATTGATTACAAGGCAAAACACCCTGATGATGCTAAGACGTAAAGGGAAGTTATGACACATGACACACAGAGCTTCTCTATCCAGCTTCTCCTTCCTTTTCTCCATCTCTATCACATTGAAGTAAGTCATATCTTATCAGTACATGTTACTGACTTGACCCCTTCCCCGAGTCCCTTTGCTTTACCGCCCGCAGATCGGGGCCCGCTGTGGCCGCACCATGGATTACGATTTGTGGATCGTGCATCAGAGGTCGCAATGGTGGATCCAGTTTGGCGGATTCTATATCCTGCTGGCTCATCGTAGTGGGAATGACGGATCCTTTGTCGCATTGGAGTGAGATAATGGTGGTGGACCACGGCCGAGGCGGCACCTGCTGATGGATCTTAATAAGCGGCAGTGGACAATGACTGTGGACTACAGTGGATCCGACCAGGATGATGGATCATCATCTTGCTGGTTGCTGACCATGGACTATGATTGCAGCTTGACTACTTGACATATCGTATTGAAGTTATCCTTCAAGATGTTTACACTCATCAATGTTGCTAAAAAACTTAAATCTTGATGATGTTTTCCTGCACTTGACATCTATTGCACTTCTGTCCGTCCTGGGAGAGGGATCCCTCACATGTGGCTCTCTCTGAGGTTTCTATGTATTTTTACCCTGTTAACAGGGTTTTTAGTAGTTTTTCCTTACTCGTGCTGAGGGTTAAGGACAGAGGATGTCACACCAATGTTAAAGCCCTATGAGACGAATTGTGATTTGTGAATATGGGCTATACAAATAAAATTTGATTGATTGATTGATAGTTCTAACAAAATAATAAGCTGTTCTCGGGGGCATCCTCTCAGCGATCAAGGGTTGATCAACGATTACTTGCTTTTTTTTTTCCTGTCTATAATAATCCCACCATAAATGGACATCTAGTAGTGTTTCAAATTGCAGTGCGTCCCACAGATATGCAAACAGGTGTGGATTAATCTGTACTCTAATGACTCGACTTCTTGTTCCTGCTTCTTTTTCTGCTTTGATTCTTCTGTTCACTTGCCGATGCTTTATTTGTGATTCATCAGTGTCCGAGATCCCGGAATTTTTTTGAATGTCCGCCAACATGGCACCATCTGTCTCCACCTGTCCTACGCTTGAGGTGATGCATGAGATATTAATATCAAGTGCTCAAGCTTCACCCGTATAAAAATGGAGATAGGGACTAAGGCAAAGGGTGCAGTCAAATAATTGGAAATTATAACAGAGCTTGTTGAAATCCAGTGTCAAATCACATATGATCTTTTCTGGTGTCTTTTCCTTTTAGTAATTCAGTGTAAATTCTAATAATCCAAAATTTGGATCACATCTGATCATCTTTGTGTGCGTAATGGTGAAATGTTGCTGAATATGTAAACCACAGAAGGAAAAGAAAGGGTTTACCTTGATATGTGCTTGAGAACAGCGGTTTACAGACGTTCGTGCCCTGCAGAGCATCTGCCTCTGTAAACTGATTACCCGGAGGACAGACCTTCCCCCATCACACACCAACCACAGCTGCTGGTTTAATTAAAAGCTGAATGCAGGTCTGCTGTTCTGAACTTTGACCATTAATATCTATAGAGGAATAAAAGCAGGGTTCAGAACTGTTAAGCTGTTTATTGTTGGTCAACAAGTGGCCAGATCTGAATCTGCTTGTGATTATGAACAAGATAAGATTTTGTGTGCCGAAAGGATTTCTGGTTTCTGTTATTAATATGACCAATCATGCTGGAGCAGGCTCTGTTTGCCCACGTAGAATCTGTGTGGCAAGCAAAAGAAGAGGAACACAATGGGCGAAATGCATATTTATCTGATATCAACTGTCTACACCCGAAGCCCCAAAATATTGGTTGTTGCCCCCAGAGGCTCATTTCACCGTCCCGGTGGACTCACAGTTTGGCTGATGACAGGTTTGTGGTATTTTCTGAATATTTTTAGGAGGTTATGTCAATTTGTTTGTGTATTTGTCTGTAGAAATTCAGAAAAGGTACAAATCCATTAGTACCAAGTTGGAGAAACAATTTAATTTCTTATTTATGTGCAGAAGTAGTAGTGTAGTATCCATGCATCAATCAATCTTTTATCTATGTTGTTTATCCAGGTGAGCTGGAACCAATCCCTGCTGACATTGGGCGAGAGGACGGGTACATCCTTGGCAGATCGCCAGTGGATCGCAGAGCAGCGTATGACAAATGGCTATTCAAGACAGCAAAGCTTTATTGTACAGCAGCTTCAATCCCAGGTGGAAGCCTAAAGTGCTGCACAAAGCAGGATACCAGAAAAGTTTTAACCACAAAACTATGAGAAAAGTGTACATAAATATTGGACTCAGATTAAATCAAACACACAAATTGAGAAGTAGAAATAAGATGTGATAGATATAAACAAGTTGGAAAAATATAATAATAAGGAATTTCAATAAAATTGTAGTTTTAATAGATCATAGTCTTGTGTGTGAGGAAGCATATTCCTGTGGCTTGGAGCAAAAAAGCAGAAGTTTGTATTAAAGTTAACCAGACGACCAGTTCCATCTGGCCTGAGGTATCAAGCTGGCTCATAGCTTACAAGTAAGTCAGAGTGATGCTGAGGTGCAAGACCATGTTTGACCTTAAAAGGAAGCATTGAAATTTTAAATCTTTTCTTGAAATTTACTGGAAGCCAAAGAAACAACCTCAGAAATGTTGTTATATTTATTGTATTTCCATCTTCTAGTTAAAACTCTGATGGTCATTGTGGAGGCAATTAAAATAACTCACATTCACACCTATGATGAAAGTAGACTTCAGGCGGTGGGAGGAAGCCCACGCAGAGAGGCCGTGGTTTGCCAGCAAATTCATTTTCAGAACCTGCTTACTGTGAAGTGTCGTTGTCAGACGTGTGAAAGACAAACTCCAGAGAAAGTTCCCATCTTGTGGACATTCTCTTGAGGTTGTCTCTCACACATGACCGACGCAGCAAGAGGTTCTCTGCTAAGACGTGTTAACAACAACTCATGAATCTCAAATCTCAATAATATTGAAGCGAGGGTTGATGCATAGATAGAGACAGGATGTAACGTATTAGTTCCAGGGCAGAGATCAGGTGTTTTGTTTACAGCCCATTAACACCAGCGTCAACCTTATTGTACACTTTTGCAGGTAAGGTAAGGATACTTTGTTGTTCCAAAGGGAAGCTTGTCTTAGCTCCAAGCCACCGCAACACATAACATAGATCATAATTGTGCATAAACATATAAATGCATCCTTAATACTGTGCAATAGTAGGAGTAGAATTGACGTTGGCTAATTATTAATAATCATGAAATATGATTATTAAAATAACAATTATTTCTTAAAAATAATCAAAAATGATAAAGCTATTGATTAATAATAGTAACACATTTAATTAGAAATGATACCGTTATCCATTAATAATTCTACTGAGTAGCACAGAATAAAATTCTCAATCACTTTTAAAATTGCATCAAATGCAATATCTGCATCCACCATAACTCCCAAAACACTGGATTCTGCACACACACATTACTGACTTCCCCATTAGCTAGTTGAAGCAGTTTTACATGTGTTTACCTTGCAAACTCCGATATAAGTCTCATATTTGAATTTCTCGCATATCATTATCCAAATAACATAATAACAAATATATGGGGGGGGGGGGGACAAAATCACTATCTTTCATCAAGTTGTTATGACACGAGCAGTAGAAGTTACAATGAGGATGTCCACTCTCACTGGATACAAAAATCAAAGGAGGAATTCAATTTCCTCCAGGATAAATTTGATTAATCAGGATAAGTTCTTTATGAGACGGGAATGAGCCAATGCAGATGAAACAGATCTCGACAAATTTTCCTAAACTGACTCTGACATCTGGATGAGTCAGCACTTTTTTTTTCTGTTCGGCTTTGTGTTGATTCAAATGAGAACATAAATTTAGTGCACTTTGGATTTCTGAATAGGTCCACTGCATTTTTCAAGCACCATATGCTCCGAATGTAATTATGATGATGACTAAATATTGATGTGTCCCTGAATTAAATTATCAATGCATTGCAGTGGAGATTCATCATTGTCCTGTGCAGACACTATAGGATGGAACTTTAATAGTTATTTATTTTATTGATTAGATCAAATTTAATTTGTGTATTTTGCAAGTATGCACTGACGTGAAGAGAAGTCAGAGATTGTTGACTATTGTCTTATTTCATCAGAGAAAAACAGATAAATAAGAATGGAGATTATTGTTATTTATTATTGTATGTATGTAAAAAATATGTTTTATGTATTTAGTTGCAATAATATGGCACTTACATATAGCTCTTGTACTTTGACTTTTTTTTAAGCAATTGTACTTTCTTGATTCTTGTTGTTCTGGGTTCATGGTTGAATGCACATATTGTAAATCGCTTTGGATAAAAGTCATCCTTACTGCCCCCTGGTAGCTGGCTGCAGTTCAGACCATGAAGCCTGCCATCTCCATGTTAGCTGTTTGGACATGAACCAAATAGAAAAAATTCAAGTACATCTCAAATAAAATGTTCTCATCTATGGTTTCTGTCATTTTTGGTCAGTGGGCGCCAACCCGTCGATCGCAATGGACTGGTCGAACTTTGAGACTTCCCAGGAACTCCAGAAATGAATAGAAGAAAAAAAAAGTTTGGTTTTGCAAGAGCATGAGCTCTCCCTCCCTCTTTCTCTCCCACTCTCTCCCCCTCTCCTTCTCTGTCCCTCCCACCGTCTCTCGATCCAGCTACTTTTTTTTTAAGGGTAACAGGTGCTGCCTTGACCAATGAGATAAGAGATAAGTTGCCGGTACATTAACTGTCGCAAATGTCAATATACTGCACTCGCCGGGGATAGGTGGCATGGCTGAGCTCTTTGACACTTCCCTGTAGCTCCCAAAATTAATAGAAAAAAGTAAATGTTCCGTTTTATAAGAGCATCACCTCTTTCTCCCTCTCCCTCTCACACTCTCTCCCTCTATCTCTCCCTTGCTCTCTCCCTCTCCTTTTCTCTCTCCCTTTCCTTCTCTCTCTCCCTCCCTCTCTCTCCCTGTCTCTTGATCCAGCTGTTGAGAGTAACAGGTGCTGCCCTGACCAATGAGATAAGAGAGAAGTGCCGGTACGTTAAATGTAGTAAACGTCAATATACGGTCACATAGGTCATAATAGGCCACATGCCATTCTTTGATGAAATTAAATAATGAAACTTAGAATTTAAAGTGTGTTGTAAAATTCTTAAAGCAAGACAGGTGTGCTTGATATGCTAGTTACATTGTTTTCTTTGTTGCATCAATTTTTTAAGCTGGATCAAAGCATTTCATGTAATTCAAAAACAATTAGCCTAAATAGAGGTCTGTTTGAATAGAGGTCTGTTTGAACTTCCAAGCTGGAAGTTCAAATTGCCTTTCATTTTCTCCTAGTGCTTCAATAGGTAGATCTTGCCTTTCACCAAGGCCAAGGTCAGGGCTCTTGAGCTTAAAAAGTTTGGTTGAAACTGTTTTAGGTTCTTCTTATCACACCAATGTATGGACAAGCTTGGTTTTAATTCGTTATTTGATGAAATAAAAAAAAACAGGCTGACACATCATAATTTAAAGCTGAGACTGACTTGCGAGTGGTCAGGCGTGTGTATTCGTGGGAACACGGTACCATGGTTTTATCCCTCAATCACTATGGCACAGATTTTGGCCCAATCCTATTTCACCCCTTGGCCCTACCCCTACCCCTTGTTTTCGAGGGTTATATTGCCCCCTTGAGACAGTTTCAAGGAGCCCTTGTTTAAGCTGTTACATCATCAGTAGCGTTGATGTAAACAGAGACAGTTTTGCAGGGGATGTCATTGTAATAACTGATTCAATCTTAAATAAAGGGTTAGGGTTAGGGTCAATGCTATTGATTGCAGTTACTAAAGTGACAAACCTATAATATACAAATAACTGTACCTGTGCTAATGCAGGTGAATCAATGACATCTGAAATTGAAAAGCTTAGATGCTCTGCATTATTTCACATATGAATCAAAAGCCCACAGCTTCAGTTAGCTAGCAGTGGTATACATACAACCCTGCTAACTGTCACGGATATGGTGAGGACCCAAAAGCAGCACAGGCAGACTAGCTGGTAGACAGGTCCAGTGGGGGGCTGTGGAGCCACAGAGCCGAGCAGGAGCGTAACCAGAAGGGAAAAGGCGAAACTCGTGGTCGAAGGCAGAAGGCTGAGGTAATGTCCAGGGCAGAGACGAGGTAGGCAGGTCAGGGATCGACGGGGTCGGCAACAGGTGATCAGTCCGGGGAAAATACGCTGGAAAGTCAGGCATGACACAAGAACAATCTGGCACTGAAGCAGAGACAGGAGCAGGCTTAAATGCAGCCAGGGCTGTCACAGGTGTGGATAGTTGCCCGGATGAGGAGGTGTGGCTGACTGGCAGAGTGGAGCAGAGACAGGTGCAGACAGGCAGACAAAATGAAGAGCTTTAG
>CM028864.1:20553109-20566126 GCA_016801935.1 Platichthys stellatus | reverse complement strand
GAGTGTTGCATGGTGGTTCCCGGAGATTAACATCCGTATAGGGGCTGTCCTGTTGGTAACAGTTCCCAGAAGTCGGCCATCCAGCGCGTTGGGGGAGACTGGAGCTGGCAGGGGAATCTGGCCGACACCCAGCTGCAGAGCTAGGTTAGAATCCATAATGTTAGCATCAGAGCCAGAGTCAATGAGGGTGGCGAGGGTCTGGGATCCCTCAGGCAGTAGCAGGCGGACCTGGCACAGAGATCGTGGGTTGGAGGAGGAGTTAGATGTATGACTCACCAGGAACTCCTTCCTTCCTGGTGAGCCCGACCTTTTAGCGGACAACCGGAGATAAAGTGTCCCGCTTGGCCACAATACAGGCAGAGGTTCCCCTCGGGGCGTCTCCTCCTCTCTTCTGGAGTTAGACTGGCCCGACCCACCTGCATGGGTTCAGGCTCCCCTGAAGACCGGCTGCCAGAAGGCATTGATACCCCGGAAGCCGCTGGTGACGGGGCGGGCTGGCGTCGTCCCGCAAGCCCCTGATGTCTCTCCCGCTGTCTCACTTGAATGCGACGGTCGATGCGGGACGCCAGCTCGATGATGCCGTTGAGAGTGGAGGGGAGTTCGTATGAAATCAGTTCGTCCTTAATGTAGTCAGCAAGCCCCATCAGGAATGCGTCGCACTGGGCAGCCTGGTTCCACTCGCTGGAGCTAGCCTGGGTGCGGAAGTGGATGGAGTAATCAGCCACTGAACGAGACCCTTGGTTCAGGCCCAGAAGCCCTCCTGAAGCGTCAGGACCTCGGGAAGCTTCTCCGAACACTTTGCGGAGCTCAGCGGCGAAGGCTTGGAAAGAGGAGCACGCTGGAGTGCGACGCTCCCACTCGGCTGTTCCCCACAGCCGAGCGCGCCCCGCAGAGGCAGAGGCAGAGGGGGCTGGTGGAGGCTGGACTGGTTCTGGAGGCAGAGACACAGCTTGAGCAAAAACTGAGGTGAGCTGTTGGACCTGCGAGGCTAGCGAGGTAAACACCTGCTCCTGTTTAGCCACCGCTTGTTGAACCTCTGCTGAGTTAGAAAGCAACAGCGTCCCGTAGTGCTGGAGCATCGCCTCTACCTTCTCCAGGCGATCCATCGCCGTGTGTGCTGGGTCCATTTTCACATGGGAAATTATGTGAAAATACCTGATTATAATGCTAGTGGCATTGTGATCTTTTAAAAATTTGTTACCATAATACATTTATATATTAAATATTAAAACTAGGGCATTATAATCTTTATCGTAATTATTTAAATCCTTATTAATTTAAATTAAAATACTTCATTTGCGGGTCTTTCTCCCAGTTTACTGGTGATTTCGCAAGGCATTACATTTGCTTTGATTCAAAGTCAAAACGAGGAGGAAAGGTCCCTTAATGCAACTCTCTATCCCTACTTCTGCTATACGTTTCAAGGACCTTTCTGTTCTTTCCCAAGCCAGTCTCACAGTTCACAGTGCAGTTGTCTACTTTTGCAAAGAAGGTGAATATTTGAGGCCACAAATTCCTCTCTTATTGCAAATTGAAAAAGAGGGGAGGGAAAAGTGACTCTGTCGGCAACATCTCTCTGACTGTTTCATCTGCAGGTAAGACATGAAATAAACAAGGAGACGAGAAGGAGCGGGGAGGGAAACTGAGTGTGTAAATCTGAGCAGATAGACTGAATGAGCAAACCGGCAAATATGGCAAGAGGCTTGTGGGAAGTGCATAAGAGAAGTGACAAGAATAAAACTAATATGTGTCTTGGGGCGGGGAGAGACAGACTCATTTCCAGCTGATAAAATGGCCATCCGTCCTCGCGCCCTCTCAGCTGTCCTGTTTATCGGGACGCATAAAGAAAAACCTACGAAAAAGAAGCGAGAGTCACATTTTTATGGGCCTTTTTTCTTCACTCATCCAAGGATGATTTCTCTGGGAGCTCTCCTCGTCTTCTATCACCCCCCTGCTCCTCCTCCTCTTGCATCAGCACCTTTGCTTCAAATCGTTCAACCCAATGCATGTTCATTCCACTCTGGATCGATGTTATTTTCCCGTTATGTTGTGCTGTTATGGTTTGTAGTTACATGGTAGGCACGATACTTTTGAAAACCTATACTTCATGTTAAAAAATAAAATACATGTGATTCATGACGTGCTTTACAAATAACACAAGCTTTTAATTTAATAGCAGGCCGCAAAAATATATGAAAACGCTTTTCAGCATCTCACTCAAGCTCAGTTCAGTTAATCTGTTTCCTGAATTAAGATATTAAATTTAAGCTTTGAAGAACAAAGAAAGATATGACCAGGGCTCTCTGAAGGTGAATCTGAAGCATCTGGAGATTGGTCATTTGCTGAGGGCAGTGGCAGAAGTCAATTCTCCAGTAAATGAAGTACAAATATATATGGATAATGATCATGTGCATTATACCATATAGGACCAAGGCTGCACTGTATGCGTGAGCGGGCCATCACTAAATGCCTTGCTTTTCATTTCGGCGCACATCTGACATTTTCACTCTTCAACTTAAAGATTCCACTTGATGGTTGCACAGGTACGATGGCCCTGAGGGTCAAAACACAGCAATACATTATAAAATAAAATATTTGACTCAAATTTTGTTAGCATTTTCAACATTTACTGAAATGTTTTGTAAAACATTGTCTTTGGACCCTCAGGGCCACCGTAGACAGTAAGAAAAGCTCACAGAATCCCTAGAGTAGGTTGGAAGTGTCCTCTTAGAACCCAGAATATAATGGAATAGACTAGAGTAGTCTAGGCTCCAACTTAATCACTCCCCCATATGATTACACAGGAATGATGGGAGTGATGAGCAAATACTTGTAACCCCCCGTTGGAGCCTACAGGTGGATGCTGGGCCTACAGGCGGATGCTGGGGTGGTGGAGGGACTGAAGCAACAGGTAGCAATACTGCAGCAGCAGTGCGAGCAAGAGGGGTTGATGGGAAATGTCTCTCTGGTTAAATAGACCACCTGATAAGGTGGGTGTGTATTATAGATGGTTGTGGAGATTGAGGTATGTCACATGATTTATGTCACGTGATGTATGTCACGTGATTGGCGCAGCGCATCTCGAGTTGCCTGCCAGAACTAGCTCGCAGGCGTCGCCATATTTAAGGGGATGCGACTGGGAATATCTGTACTAGACTTTGTATCAATCTATCAAGTTCATATTATAATATTTCACTGTGAATGTGAAAACTTGCTGCTCGAGCCACAGTGGGTGAAAAGGTTAAAGAGTCATCAGAGTCAGAGGGACTCATTCACAGGGGGCCTTGAATATCTGCAGCACGTGTCACAGAAATCCAACCAATAGTTCAAACTGAGGGGCTACGTGATGGACCTGCTGATCCAGAGTTCTAAAGCCATGACACAAGCACGACGGGAAACACAACACGCATCGTCGCACAACCTCATACGATTTATTTATGTCTTTCTTGTTCAGCCTTGACACCGAACCTTGGCAACTGTGACAGACATCTCCATCATGGCTCTACCCTTCAAGGCGTCAGACCTGGAAGAAGAATTATCCTCTGCGTCCGCCGGTTTTACATACGTGGAGGAAGGATTTGTGGAAGTCAAAGCTTGACATTGTGACTAATGAGATTTGAGCATCATGGACTGTCGTCAATCTCAAATCCAATCTAGGAGGCAGTGATGAAAAAAACCTCCCAAACAATGATAACTGCTTCGGCTTCATTATTAAGAAGTGAATCACATGGCCAACGTTTACATTTATTCAAGGCTGTTTCCTTCATAATCAAAGCCTCAAATTACTTCCAGCACAGTGCTTAACATCAGTCGGCTGGCTGGCACACAGCGAGTGGACAAACTCCCAATCCAAGGTCAGAGGGTTAACAAACAGATCCGTCATTATAGCCAAAACAATCTTCTTCCCCCCCACACAATTAGTGCCAGGGTTCCCAGTGGAGCCCAACAGCGCCCGAGCTGCCGTCTGGCTGCTCCCCACTCTGTCCAGGATGAGGACACATCCGTTCCACGCCGCTTTTTTTCCCCCCTATGCTTCCTGCTGCTGTGCTCAAGACACAGCAAGACAATGTGTTACCAAAGCCAACAGTGATCAGACTAAGCTGCTGCAGAGGTTCCCCGGGCCATGAAAGGGTCCCCAAACATACAAGCACAGACAATAACAAACTGGAACATTTGACTGTCCGGCCTCTTAATGCACTAAGAGGGAAATTTCTGCATTTTTTTTTAAATAAAATGTACATACCAGTTAACTTTTTGCTTATGTTTTTGGTGCTTATACCTGTGTAGGAAGTATCTGGTTTTGGTCTTTCCAACATTCAGAAAATATCCCTGGGACAGTGGGACACTGGTGGTGGCGACAATGAGGACTGGAGCCCGAGGTTTTGAAGTCTTCATTCCAGGATCAGAGGGTTTGATTCGACAGGACCAAAAGCCCATAGTTAGGGGATTAGCTAAAGAACAGTAGAAAACAACTCGTGACAAAGAAGGCACAGAGTCTTTTCCTTTTGGAACATTTTCTAGGTTTCAATAGTCACCTTATTAACATTACATTGTTTATAGCAAGAAAAAAAAGGGAATGATAAGAAAAAGCATAAACAAGAAACACGCAATGAAACAAAATAAACAAGCCATTGATATGAAGTTAATCCTCTTCTCAGCCCTGAAATAAAGAAAATAATCAAAACGCATGTATCAGCCCTTATTTAAAGTAGAAGGGGTGGGTTTTTGGAGGCACAAAGGGATGGTTTGATGATGGTTCAGGGGCAGTTTGTTGAAAGATGTTGCTGGTCGTCCGATCAAAGAAACGCCTCTATCCGTGTCCTCAGACATACCAGTGCTACAGTGGGGTACTTCTCACAGCATATCCTTAACATAGATGGTGAATTGCAGCTGAAAGGCCCTTGATTCATTATCAACTTCAGCCAAGTGGCTCGTTGGGAGGACACGCCACCTGACAGGCGCAGCTCGTCCTCCGAGGCCGAGCCAAGGCAGCGTGGTCAGGGTTTCTTCCATGTGTGAATGCGCCAAGGACTTGGAGAGAATGGATGAGGAACACCATCAAGATGAGCAGTAATGTGCTCATCCATAACATGCTGGGAAAATATCCCATAATTACGGAGCGCATCAGGGTCCAAACATGAATGAGCATTGATCATTTCATTATAAAGCTGCCTGGTTGAACCAACTGACGACACCAATCATGGTCTAAATGAATCCTACTTAGCACCTTAGCTAGTTATCCCAGAGTGATTACTCTCCTGCTAAATGAGAGGTGCTGCACATACTTTGTATTCCTGTTCGACCAGCATGGGGACGGTGGAGTTCCTGTTGAGATCGACTGATGGTCGGCTTAAAGGGGTTTCAGGTTGTTCTTTTCAAGTAATTCTCTTTCATGGTAAATACAAACTGTTCAGCTCTGCTAGTTTCTCAGAATGCCCCTTAGGTTAAAGTAAATGGAAAATGTTTAGATTTTTTTTACTTTGGTCACTTAGCGGAGCAATGAGCCGTAACATGCAGCTATAATGACCTTCCTCCTCCGGCTGTTACGAGAACAAGTCGGTGGAGTTACAGCTCATGGTGAGTGAGTGTCATTGTGTCAGTGAAATTATTTTTTTTAGATTTTTTTTGCTACAGGCAGAGGCAAAAGCAATATTTTTTTTGAGAAAAAGAAGAAACAAAAAACACTGTAGGTCACCATGTGTACTTTGGTAGCAGCTCTTAAGGACAGGATCAGTAGATAAATAACCATTAATGACATAAGTCATAAGTCCACAAAACAATACAATACCACCTTAACTTACTGAGGTGTTTACAATTCTATTTTTATCCACCACAATACACACAGGTGGTTAGCAGGTAAGCAGCTTTTGCCAAAGTTGTTCACGTCTCAGGCCTTGTCTACAGTCCTGCAGACGATTATATTCATCTACTCGACCTTCTTTTTACTTAACAGATGTTAACTTTATCCCAATTACAAGCAATATAAACAGCATACATGGTTAATATGTCATTTACCCCTGTTAAATCACATTCATGAATAAAAGTGCTTTTTCTTTTTTGTGATAAAATGCAATTAAACAAAGAAACATCAATTACAATCAAGATATGATTGGAAAAAACAGATATGAAACAAGGTTTTTCATCAGTATTGACGTTTATTTATTGAACTTAATTAGAAATTGAACACACTCATGTCAGTCTACACACGAGCCCCAATGAACAGATACAGTATCTAGAAATGATTTTTACAGATACAGTATCTAGAAATTATTTTTGAAGAGAGAAAATCTTTGGAAGACAATGAAGGGGAAGAGTTTAGAGAATATGAAGATCATGTTTCTGTCAATTCAGAGTCTGACAGTGAGTTTGATGAAGAGGATGAGATTGACCATCAGCCAGCTATGTAAAAAGTTCATCTGCAGCCAGTCCCAAATCCAGGCCAGGCCATCAGCAGCCAACATATGGATGACAAAAAATGAAGACAAATTAATGGTCTTTTTGCACTTTTGCCACCCCGCATGGCTACCAATGTAATAAGGTGCAATGAGGGCCGACACGGATAGCAGTGACTCATGTGCAGGACATCAAGCGTTCTTACGAACTTTTCATTACGAAAATCATTCTGGATTGCACTAATTTGGAGGAACAGCATGTTTTCGTAGAAAGCTAGAATGAGATGGACCAAACCCATTTATTTGCATACTTTGGGGTTATTATCCGTGCTGGAGTTTTCAAATCCAAAGGGGAATCAACAGACTCCTTGTGGGATGCAATAACTGGCAGAGAACTTTTACGCAAATATGCAGGAATGTGGGAGCAGAGGTGATTGAAATATACAATTTAACACTTTATGTATTCCTGGGTCCAGTGGACCCGAACATCACATATGTAATATAAATGTGTTGGGGGGGTGTAAAGTGTAAAGTCACTGAATATACGTTCCTTTATATGTTCATCACAGAAAATGAGCCAAGGCTTATGAGTCTCAGGTTGAAAAAAATATTTATTGCATCATTTTTCTTTTAGCAAACATTGAAAACGGGTCCCACAGACCCGAACAAACACCATACAAGGGTTAAGCAGCGGATCTTCACTGTCAGGATTTTTTTTTTTTCTCCAAATGAAAAGTGAGACTTGTTAGAAAATGTTCCCACACTTTTCCTGTGAACCAGTCCACCGCTCAGTGCCACTGTCTCCCTTTGAAATGAATAGCAAAGACGGCACCAATACCAATTAGGAGTAAGCATGAGCAAGAGGAGTTAAGAAAGCTCAGTTTGAATCCAGGGGACAACCAACCTGCAGCGCATATTAGCACAGTTCCCACTACCGTGAAATGACCAGTCTTATACAGGGCACGACGCAGGACCAGAGATTTACCTACCCTGTTCCCAGCTTCCCTCGAGAGGCAAAGAGGCATGCTGGTCACTAATGACAGGAGCAAAGGGGGCAGCTGGAGCAAGAAGAGAAGCACGTGTGTAAATCTTAGAACAGTTACAAAGGCAGGGGGCAACATTTCAGAAGGACAAATATTTTGTCACGTCTACATAAATACCGCTCATAAAAGCAGACATATCCCTTGGTCCTTGGAGGGCTCTCAGACCGACTGGCTGAGATTATTGAGACAGCAAGGGCAGCCCTGTTTATCAAGCGGACAAACCTGTGGATCATGGCAGTGCAACGAGCTGTTGGGATGTGATATTAAAGCGATATTTCACTTTCCTCTAATAGCCCGTAGCATATTCCTCCAGGTGATGGAGTTCACTTTAGGCTTTTCAGACTCCTATTTCACCCATTGATGATCAATACAAAGAAGGAAATTAACCTGCTTTTAGGAGGCTGTGATGCAGGAACAACCTATTTGTTGTCGCTTAGTTTTTTCTGCAGATAAAGCCTAAAAAAAGGGTTAATCCATTACACTTCTGCAGTTTGGTTCAATTTTTAAAGGCTGCAGTTCCATTCAGACCTTTTCAGCTGCAACTTTACATTATGCATTAATACAAAGCCGAGAACCAGCTTGTAAATGTGATTTACCTACAGTCTTGTGCGGTCTTTTATGTGGAGCTGTAAAGTGGTTGACAGGTGGCGACCGCAGCCAGTGAGCAACGGCAATGGAGAGCTGAGTGACTGCCTCGTGTGAACACTCAGGTAAATCACAATCAGACAATGGACTTACATCTGATTGTTCATGAAACTGCTCAAGCAAAGACAAATTATTCGACCACAGTTTAGCGACTTCAAGAACAACATGTTGAGGTGTGTGTTAACGGGGCCGTGCTAAGAGTAGATATTAATAGTGACTAGAGGATTGTGTCTTCAGCCTTTCCAAAGCACAAGAGCAAAACATTCATGTCTAACTATCTGCGCTAATGCATGCTGCTATCATTAGCATGCCTGGCAAAGTGAGCTGTACTTTCAAGGCCAAAAAGCAAATAATTAACCTCCCGAGACTTGAGCTTCTGTTTGGTTTGCATTCTTAATTTCTGCAAGCTATGTGGGATTAGCAGAACCTGATATACAAACTAGGCACTGTCTTTGAACTTTGCTTACTGATCTTTTAAAGGGCCCTGAATGCTAGCTCACACAAGCTAATGTCACGTTGCTGCTTTTTATTTGATTATGGGATGCTAGATCTCTTACGCCAGCCAAGTTTCTTGTATTGTTTGACAAATTCACAAGTTGGTACTCATCCTTATGTCTTCACATTTGTAGGTTAAAAAATACAGTGTTTTTATTACTAGCTATAATACAACTTTAGTGCAATATTTGGGGAATTCTTTCCAAAGAAAAAGGAAAATGACCCATTGCATTCCAATCATTGGACAATCTTATTTAATAAAACTTTGTTCAGGTAGCTAGCTTAAAGGTTGTGGTTTCCTGTAAAGAGACACCATCCACATCCTTTAAGTCAGACGTACACGACTGAAATACGAAGATACAGCTTTTTTTATTTGCCAAAGTAAACAGTATCATTTATGAAGCTCTCAAGTCTAAGACTCCTTTTACAACAATCATTTCTAACAGATTTGTTTGAGACCTTAATGAGCTAATGGCTAATAGCTATATCAGTTAGTTACTTACATTGTATAAAATCTGCCAGCGACATTTATTTTAGCTAGTAGCCTACATGCAATGGTTGCCTGCCAGACACACCTGCTTTTTGTTAGCTTCTGTCTGAAGCCATGATCCAATGTGTGTAGATTTATAACAAATATTCATGAGGTGAACCTAATTCAATGTACACGACATATTTGTTTGAAAGTTCAGTTTCCGCTGTTACTTTAGAGCACAATAGACAAAACAATACAGATATTCTCTTAAATCACACATGCACCACCCTGAGTAGTGTGTGACGCAATGTTCAAGTGACTACATGATCATGGAGGAAGTGACCGTGGATTCGTATTGGGTGAATTCTTGGCACATATCGCACATGTAGGGCATGATTAAGCAGCCTTATTGACCGTTCATTTGGATAAGAACAAATTGAAGGCCAAGGTTGGCATTAATGGAACAAAGTCATTGAGAGATGGGATGGGAAGGAAGGGTGAGGGGAGATACAAGGCACCCAGAGACTAATTAGATATGACATTCAAAGCCTGCTATCAATTTGTACCCTACACACACAAGCTGTGGGAAGACTGACCTAGTTCAAGGGCAAGGCAACCAGGTAAGAAAAAAAAAATTGAAAAAAGAAAAGGTGAGGTAAGAGAAGAAACGGGGATTACCGCCTTGTGAAGAGTCAACGGCAATGCACATTCAGCAAAGGAATTTCAAGAAAAGCCATTCATCAATCAACAGATTCATCCAAGCAACAAAAATGGCAAATGTTCGCTCTCCATTTTGTTAAAAATCATAACAAATTAAACACTTTTGTCGAACTAACAAGGCATTGGAGGCTTGTATGATGTGTCATTTTGCTTTTTTTTGTTTTGACACCAAGGATGTTTTCTATGTGAGTTTTTGAAATTTGGTACAGACTAAAATAAAAATCAGGATTTAGGGGGTTTGAATTTGGTTTCATTGCAGATACAGTACAGAATTAACAGTTTAAATGCATCTTCAATAGTTATAAAACTATGTCCAAAAAAAACATGATGGATTTTGGTGCAGAATTGAATGGGACTGTTTGGCCTTGGCAGAGGTATGTGCTCTACTGTGTGCCACTTTAGTTTTATTCTGTTTTCGTTTGGCAACATTCTTAAGCATATCAATACTTCACCACCCTCAGGCAAAAGTAGCAGCTCATTTTTCCCAGAGGATGAACCCTTCAACTTTTTACATTACATTACATTTCATTAAGCTGACGCTTTTATCCAAAGCGACTAACAACAAGTGCATTCAACCATGAGGGAACAAACCCATAACCACAAGAATGAAGTAAGTACTATTTGCTTCGAAAAGGCCAAACTACTGTGCAATATGTAAATGCAACTAAACTGAATTACTAAGATTATTTTATTATTAAAAAATGTTGACATTTTGAACCAAGGTGTAGTCGGAAGAGATTTGTCTTTAAATGGCTTTTCCTACGCCGCACTAAGGAACACTGGTACATTAGCAAACCTGCAGCTTGACAAAATTGTAAAGAGTTGTAGACCAGTGATTTTCAACCAGTGTGCCGCGGCATGTTAGTGTGCCGTGAGAGATCGTCAGGTGTGCCGTGGGAAATTATCTAATATCTAGTGTTGCACCGAAGTATCGGCCTGTTAGAAGAATTGTATATAAGTTATCATGTGCTGAATGTATTGCTGATGCAGAGTGTGACAGTCTGACATTTGTGTGCAGTCTAGCACCTCTGAGTGCCACATCATGCTTTGCAATAACCACAAATAGTCCTTTGCAATAAAAATAAATAGTCTCATTGTCTAACTGAAGTATGTTTCTTGCCATATAAGGAAATGTACCCAAAGCAAGGAACTTGCCTGGAGGGACCAAGGGGCAACATCCTTGGCTGAGCGATGAGGCCGATACGGAAGTGTAAAAAGCTGCAGTTCACTGGGTGGCCACTAGAGGCTGGCTCCAAGAAACAGAAAGTCTCATTGACTCCAATGTTAAAATGCCCAACTTTAGAGCAGATTTAAATCTGTTTACAGCATGGTTCAACCTCTGGTTTTAGTCTCAATCGCGAGCTCAATCGCAGGGTTCTTCCTTCGTGACAACTCTGAGGGGGGTGAATTTTTTTCTAACTCCCCCGTTTAAGCGATATTGAGGTTTAAAATTACGCATAATTAGGGGCGTGGTTTTATTGATTGACACCTCGGCACAGGCTCCGATGCGGGCACAGCTTGTCACTAGCCGCTCGTTAGCTCCCCTCAAGCCACCTGCTAGCTGCTCGGTCCACTCGTAGCTTCATGTCGGCGGAACCCCGTCGATTCACTCGACACAAACCATGGCTGGCTGTGCAGTTCATTGAACTAACAGACCGTCTCACAGCTCTGTTGTCAAGTTCTTCCGGGGAGTGAAATTAATATATTAGAACCGTAGCAATACTTAGCAGGTAGTTTTGCACACGATGCATGGCTTGTTAGCTTATGTCGAGATTAAGCTAATGTTGGGTAAGCTTGTGCTCCCCGCATAGCCTGTAGGTTTGTCTCTGAGCAGCACAGCCCGATGCGGTCCTCATGCTACATTATGGAGCGTGAATGCTAGTCACAGTAAACCGGTGAGCAGTCTAGACATAGTGGAGAAGTGTTTCAATGAAGAAATGGAGATTATTAGTTAAAGCAGTTTATGTTGGTGCGTCATATAAAACTACTGTGCACATATGTAAGCCTGGTCACAGGAATAAAAGCTTAAATGATGCTATATTATCTCTTTAGCATGATTTTTTTTTTATTGAGGCTAACTCTATTTGTTAATATTAATGCTATATACATCTGGGTAGATGATGATAATAATAATTATATATATATATATATTTGTATCACTTGATGTGTCATTGTGTGGTTTCAGTGAATACTAAGTTTGTGTTCCATAATTGTCCACTTTCAAACTCTATTAAACTTATCTCACTTGTATGTTAACGTGAATATGGCATAAAATATAAACTATATGAATATTACATAACTTTAAATATAAGTAACAAATGGGCCCATAATAACACATAAAGAGGCAATGCAACAGATGGTTGCATTGCAAATTATGTGAACTGGGATATCTAAAAAGACTGAAGTTATTGACATTTTATTGTTTGCATATACGTAAGTATGAAGATGGTAACCTGAAAGATGTGGTTTTTTTTACATATTTTTTGTTTGTGTAGCTTTCCTCTAGGTGATCCGGATAGGCTAGACCTGTGGGTGCACAACATGAAGAGACAGAACTGGACTCCGAAGAAGAACTCGCGTCTCTGCAGTCAACATTTTGAGAGACAACTCTGGAGCATTGACACAAGGGTACACAGAAATGTTTAATAACTTCTGAGAAAACAAGCAACTTGATTGTTACATAGCAACTGAAATGTTAGCATGAACTGTGTACTGTACATTTCTACTCTATTAACAATTAATTTTAAACCACATTGCCATACAGATTTTGTTATCTACAGAACTTGAACACACAAGCCTTTTGTATCAATAACCCTCAAAATTCTTTAGGGATGGGCATGCCTGAAGAACACTGCTGTGCCTACCATTTTCTCACACTCCAAGGGCAAAGAGGGAGAGGTAAGTATAATGGAGGTAAGTGACATTCCTGTTGGAAAAATCACTAAGGAGTTTGCAGATGTAGACAAAGGGAGTAGTGGCAAAATTCTTAATGACGATCAGGGCAATGTTGTTATGATGGCAGACACACCTGAACAGGCTGTTGTTCCTCAAGATGCAATGGACGACAACAGTTCTCTGACAGTAAATGTATGTGACTCTGTTGTTGTGGGTACCAGCATTCAGGCAGAAAATCCTACTGGAAAATGTACAGACTCAGCTTTAGAGCACTCTCATACAGTTTCAACACAGCTTCCTGGCTGCTTTACGAGTGATCACAGCTACACAATTTTTTTTTTTTTTTGAACCATAA
>CM028864.1:20529507-20551022 GCA_016801935.1 Platichthys stellatus | reverse complement strand
AGTACCGTCGAAGTTGGTTGCGACCTACTCAAAGGTGCGGACTTCCCTTGCAAGTGAAAACGTACGAGTGTATGTGTGGTGTTTGATTCGTGGATTCTTACAACATTGATACATGTCTGGGTGAAATTCCCTCGACACGGCCGAACATTGGTAGCGGCCGATATTCGCCTCGTTTACCGACATCTGCACATCGGTAATAAACTTGACTTTCACCGATATCATTCGTATTATTTGTGGTTAAACCGCTGGGCACGTGCCGTGGCTGGGGGAGCAGTCGCCCCGTCGCCCTCCTCTCCACGCCGCCGGATACCCGGCATGCAGCACGCCTCTAAGTTTTTTTTGGGGGGGAGGTCCTCTTCCGCGGTGCCTCTCGGCGTCAGTGGTGCGGGGGCTTTCTTTCTCTTGGACCTCGGGGTGGTGTCCCCCGCCGGTGCGGGCGGACCGTTGGAGGGGACCGGGTACGGCGGTCGGCGGCGGCGACTCTGGACGCGTGTCGGCCCTTCTCGCGGATCAACTCAGCTACGGCGCCCACTGGGGGAACCCTCCGTTCGCGCGGGGGCCCCCTCCAGCGTTTTCTAGGGGGCTCCGCCTAGCAGCTGACTTAGAACTGGTGCGGACCAGGGGAATACGACTGTTTAATTAAAACAAAGCATCATTAAGGCCCACGGTGGGTGTTGACACGATGTGATTTCTGCCCAGTGCTCGGAATATCAAAGTGAAGAAATTCAATGAAGCGCGGGTAAACGACGGGAGTAACTATTGGCACTCAAAACAGGTCACTCTGTTTTAGACAGGGTTAAAAGGTCCTGTTTTAAATGATCCTTGTGGTATTTTGACCAAAATATGTTACAGACATTTCATTAAGATCCCAAGGAACCATATCAACTGTGGTGAAATGGGTATAATATGTCTCCGTTAAATAAAGTTTAGTTAAATCAAAGATTGTTTCATAAATCTGATTCAATTTGTGCTCATTAAAAGATAAGAGTAATAAAGGGCTGAAATAATTTTAAATAGTGCTTTTTAATACATTAAGAAACTATATTACTAACTATATGTATTATATGTACTGTGTTAGGCCATACACTGTCATTTTGTGTCATTTTGGTTGATGGTGTGCCCCAGGATTTTGCAAATGTAAAAAATGTGCCGCGGCTCAAAAAAGGTTGAAAATCACTGTTGTAGACAACAAAGAATCCTTTTTTTTGTGAGTGTTCTTTTTAGCAAAATATAGTTTGTGAACTACTCATGGGACATAACGCCTGAGCCATTATAGATTTATTTCTTCCCTCACATTTACAAAACAGCATACTGGGATGTATACGTCAGTGACCATGACCTCTCGACATGAAGCATTAAATCATCCTCCACAGAGAAGCAACATGTCAATAATGATAGATGTCTCTTCAAGAGTGATGTATGTCTAGCATGTGGACATGACCCAAGAAAAGCAAGTTTGCCTACATAGGCAAATTAAAAAAAAGGGTGACTCTCAATGGTCATAAAATTTGTAAAAATTAATTAAATCTGTACAACTCCACTTAACCACAACTGGTTAAAAATGTTTCAGCCAAGCGTTTGTCCTGTAAGGATCTCGTACTCAATCCTCATCATGTTCACTGACTTCCCATCAAATCCAGAATCCAGTTCAGAATCCACTTGTAACCAAAGCTGTAGCGCTGTTATTTACAACAACAAACAAATAGCAGCATATCTGCACATCTGCATCGCTCCCGAAAACGCAGGAAGCAGCAGTGGAGGGCGGAGGCGGGAAGGACAGATGGCTCCAGACCAAAGAGGAATGGGGAGAGCTACAGAATGTCATCATTTCATTTGAACTGCAGCTTGAATCCCAGATGAAGCTCCTGTAATATTTCAAAGACGCAGTAACAGATTGAACCTCCATCCTGTGAGAGAAATCAAAGGCAACAAGAATCTATTTGGGAGCCGAGACATGCAAATCCATCGCGGCATCAAAGGTGACTGCAATTACTACAAACTTGTCCTTTCAGACAATCTGTTGTGCATTGCTGCAAGAGATGCTCTACACTTTGTGAGTAAAAGGTGAATCTGAACACTGGCTGACATCACAGCAACAGACAGACCCTTGATTTAATGTTATAGTAAGTGACACACATGCAGAAGAAGTCTTGACTACGGACTGCTGATATTATCAGGGCAAAGATTGAGATTGTGAGTCAATAGATGTCCTATCCTGTCTCAGCAGACAGGACCTGAGGTCATGAATTTGCAGAGGAGGGAATGCAAAAGCATGTGTGACGGATACAGTACTGAAAGTCTTAATCTGCTCCGAGAACAGCAAGACGCCTGGATAGGCCTCATCACCCCACTCATGCATAAATCCAAGTCTTAACACACACACACACACACACACACACACACACACACACACACACACACACTCACAATCTACACATCGTCAGAGAGGGACAGCATGAGGGAGGATGAGGCTGGTGGGTAAGTGGGTCGGGGCTGCAGGGAGAGTGTGAATCAGAGTATAAATGAAAAATGAAAATCAGGTACAGTGTTGTGGAGGTGTACAATAGGAAAATGCACTTTACAGGACAAAAGGTCTGCTGTAGTGGCCCCTGGAGGCTGTCAGGTTAATTGCAGGTCGCAGTGTTTGAGTGTTTGACAGTGTTCTGCAAAGAATTACCAGTTTTTTAGGTAAAAAATCCTATTTTCCCCTTGGTGCAACAGAAAGGGTCACATGACTGAAAGGAGTATTGGCAAGTGAGGAAAAATATAAATACTGCCCAGTGGTTGTATATCTCCTCCGCTAACCAGCACAGTGTCAGTCTGCATACAGTTTTCTATCCACACTCATAAGAGGTCACCATGACCTTTGACCACTAAACTATAATCAGATAATCTGTGTGATTTGAAAGGATTCTTTGGGGTGAGAAGATTTCTCTTTCACAACGAAAAAATAGAGCATGTGAGGTCATAGAGTGGTCATTGAGTCAGCTTTGGGTGAGGGGGTAGAGCGGTTTTCCTGTCACCAGAAAGTCAGCGGTTTAATCCCAGTCTTCCACAAAAGCATGCCGAAGTGTCCCTGGGCAAGATACTCAACTCCAGATTGCCCCTCATAGAAAATGAGTGCTGCCCAAAGTCATCAAGTCTACAAAAGCTATATGAACTTACTATTTACCATTCAGAGCGACTTTGACGTTTGACCAACAAATTCCTAGGTCATGTTGACTTCACCTGAGATATCATATTCACAACAATGGGATAAACGCAGGGATGGAAAACATCATGCCTTCAGCAACTGGGTGTCGCCGACGCAATAACACTTACGTGAAAACTGAGCTTATACACTGCAGCGTCACAGTTTTAGCAAAGAGAGAAATTAAGTTTTCGCAGACAAACAGGTGTTACGTCATATAGGGCAACAGTTTAAATGGCCCTGTTGCCAAACCAGCACATTGGGACACAAGTGGGGCTAACCAGGGACCACAGTGGCCTCCCATTCCAACCTGCTTTATGTGGCCTTTTTTTAGCGCCATCAGTCCATGGGGTTTAAGCCTCTGTCAGTTTCACAGTTTTGCATTCTAACGGCGAGTCTCAGTGAGGAGTGTGGAGGTGACCCTCTCGCCCCACTGTCTGAGCACATCAATCTAAACTTTGACACTCTAACTCTCTGCGGACAAGCTCAAAAGCCAGGCCTCACATCTTGAAGGACGCTGCGGCAAAGACGACGGCCGTGTAAAATGCAGCAGCACCTTTGACCTTAATTTTACAGAGGGAGCTACAAAGATGGAAATTGCTGCCAGGAATAATTAAATGAAACAATGATCGTGACTGGCTTCCAGAAATGGTCACTCAGAATGGCTTATTGCAGTGATATTCAAATAAGAGACATTGTGTGCCAAACACAACACAATCATAATCATTCTAGCACTGTTTATGAATTAGAAGACATATGCACAATAAATATATTAAATACACCCAGATGTCAGTATGGAGGCTAAGATCACATGCATTTAGCTAGTGCATAACTTTACTGGATCAACAACACTAGCACATTAATAAGCATTTCATTGCTGTTGATAAGATCCATTTAAACATGTGTTCGCTATTGGACAGTTAAACTGCTACCAAATAAATTATCTTAGTGTATGTGGGTTTTCATGCTAAGTTGTATTTTTGTCAAACAGAAGAAAATGTACTTTAAAATGTAACTTAAGTGCAGTAATTAAATTAATTTACATCACTGCATTGCAGACAATAATAATATAAGACTCACATATAAAAACAATACATAAAACAAAAATAACAGAATTTTGTTGTCTGTGAATTGACAGTGTTAGTTATAGTAATGCCTAATTGTCCCCACTTCATATAATCTGCAAATATCTGTACTTTCTACTTCAGATCATTTTTACTGGCACTGCAAGTTTTTATGATTATCAATTAAACGCAATCAATGACAAGAGAGAAATCGGTCCACTGAACCAATCAGAGTGACCAGATCTGCCCTGATCACACTGATCAGATTCAAACCCAGAACTGACTTTCTTTGAGGCGACATTGATAACCACTTTCCACCGTGCCGCCCTAAGACAGCTACTTAAGAAAAAATTATGAAATCAAATAAAAATACAGTTACACTGAAAACATTGTAATAAATCGAGAAAAAGTTGTTGATGCAAAGTAGAAACTCAACATTTCTCAAAGGATTCATTCAAGTCAGGTCAATGATTTTCAAAGTTCTGTTCATGTTTAGAATCAAGACACAATCGTCTTTGTGAGCAGAATATTAGATTTCAGGGATTTCATGCTCTGAGTGTGTCAGGACTTCAGGCTCATAGATAATGAGCCAAGAACAAGACACGTTGAATGATGAACAGCAGCGGCCTCTGTTGCACTCTGGGGCCAGTTTTAATGCTAAATAATAGAATTATTGAACCAGGGGTTTCCTACAGTTGCAACACTGATTTCAACCCGGTGAGTGGACTGAGACGTGGACAAGAATTTCAATAAAATTCAAATCGCTTAATGGTAGAAACAGACCTGGACTCTCTGACGTGTGACACACTCGCGTCTGCAGAGGAACAAGAGAGGCGTGTGGGAGGGGCGACGAGGTTGATGAACAGCAACGACTCCCCCCATGTGTTTACAGTAATTATGAACGACAGTTCAGCACTAACTGCATCCTCAGTCTGATTCGCTGAGGATTTATGGGAACACAGAGACAAACGCTGCTATGAACAAATTCAATTTCAAACTGTTTAGGACCTTTTTAATTCAACTTGAAATTCAAATGAAGACAAAATCTGTGATGAAAATCATTTCCAAAGGTGAAAAGATACTTGCACCAAGTAAATGCACTAATATCCGTGCGACACCGCCCTGATCCCCATTCGCCCAAGTTTACTTCATGAGCACTTCCTTTAACCACCCTTAGAATTCGTCCTGACGTTAAACAGGCTTTTCCTGATGTTAATAAACAAGCAAGCAGGCTGGATAGGAAGTAATTTACAAACAGACTGCAACAGACAGGTTAATTTCCGCCAAAATACATATACTTCCTGGTGTGGGGCACTGACCAAATGGTTTTGAATGTGGGTACTTATACTTTTGTGAACCATGTGACCTGAGGTTGCTCTTTAATTGGTTGTTGCAGATTTTCCAGGAGACTCCAACTTGTATTTACAGCTAATAGGTATTGATTATTCATTTTTTTAATCATAATCAGGTTCTAGTGAATTTAAATGTGGTTTCTCAGGCACTGTCTAAGGTATGAATTCTATTCAGTGAGAATGTAACATTGAATTAAAGACATTGTAACTTTTTTGATTATACAGTTAAAACACGTGAGGTGTAGACACAGTTTACATATGTTTCTGCTGTGTGTGTGTGTGTGTGTGTGTGTGTGTGTGTGTGTGTGTGTGTGTGTTCAGATTCAGACAACGCTATTGATCCCAAGGAGAGAAATGAATTTGCAGCTTACCACGTGTACAATCACACAAACAACATCCAATATGATACATGTCAAAAAGCACAGGTCAACAGACAGAGATCGATAAAGGGGCATCAAGATATAAATTATGAGGTCAAAATAAAAAGCACTAAAAAATACAATAATTGGATAATAAATAGACATTTGTTACATGTGTGTTTGTAGGTTTGAGTCGTGCAGGTAACACACACTGCAGCACTGGTTCTTGATGGATGACGAGGCTTCTGACACAGCTGAGGAATGAAAAGACTCATCGATTCATCGCCTGCCTGGTACCAACACCACACCTCCCTCATCTCACCGACACAGTGCCATCAACTTTCCATTGTTTGTTTATATTTCATATATAGGATCAAGTCTGTGAGGAGAATCGTCTCAAAATGGATCCAAACCACAAACAACAGCCACAACTGAATTTGTCTTTTGGGGGTAAAGAATAAAGTCAAGTTTAAATTGAGTTAAAAAAAGTTTGAAGTCCAATCCACAACTTTTAAATCTCCATGGGCTGATTACAGCCCCCGAACACTGCACTTTCAAGATACTGCACATTATCCCCACTCGACCTAATGGAGGCTGAGAAATGTCAATAATTACACATTAATAGTTTTCTGAAGGTTGACAGTTATTCAGATGTTTGTCCCGAAGCTGCCGATAAACCAAAATGCTTTGTGCTTTTTAATCTGACCTTTGTCAAGACAAAGATTTCCATAAAATTATCTGTGTTTACTGTTTCCCCCTGCAGATATTATTTTTGTCACAGTGGAGAAAAAAAATAACAAACTGAAAGTTTGCAGTTAAAATAACACATATCTTTATAATACATAGAACTAAACTGTTTTAGTTGTTTTCGCTGTTTTAGATGTCGTCAGTGAGGTGCAGGGCTGTGGGAAGAATGACTCAGAAGGGAGAGAGTACAGTTATTTATTACCTGGGCCTGGAAAGAAAAAGGTTGTTAGGTATGTATTGGTGTATTTACATATTTCCCTCAGGGGCAGATTTCAGAATAAAAAAAGTGATGCTTGTTTTCTGTATTGTTGTTTTGTATTTTGTTATACTGACTGAACTATGGGTCTGATATAAAGCTAAATAATAATTAAAACCCTTTTTTACTAATTCTAAAATTCCCAGTTCTATCTCTTCCTTATCAGTAAACTCTGCTCTGAGGACAGGGGACAGCCAGGGGACAGCCAGGGGACAGCCAGGGGACAGACAGGGGACAGACAGGTAACAACACTTGGCCACAGAGTTATCAGAGAAGAAGAAAAAAACTGATGTACACAGACATGTTTGTAATATTTAGTCTGAAAAAACTAGGATAGGCCCACAGCAACAAGCCGAGTGTGTGTGTTCATGGTGATGAAGAATCATGTCAGAGCAACTGTGATGGAGACGTTGGAGCTTTATAGCTCAAAGGACCAACATATATCAGGCTGTGAGACACACACACACACACACACACACACAAACACACACTTGTCTCTCTATAGTTGTCAGGATACTCACTGACCTGGGCCACTGAGCTGAGGACAGCGCTGAGCCACACCAGTCTCGGACCCTCACGTGTGGTCATGAGGGCTGGGAGTGACCGAAAAAACAAGATTGTGGAAACAAGCTTCTGAAATGAGTTTTCTCCATCAAGTGGCTGGGCTCAACCTTTGATACAGGATGAGAGGTTCAGAGCCGAGCTGCCACTCCGTCTAATGGAGAGAGGCCCGTTGAGTTGGTTGGGTCATCTTATCAGAATCCTCCAGGGCACCTTCCATTGGAAGTTTTCTGGGCAAAGCCCAACTCGGAAGAGACCCCGGGGTGGATCCAGAACTCTCAGGAGGGATTTTATATCTCATCAGGCCTGGTAACACCTAGAGTTTCCCCACGAGGAGCTGAAAATGTCTGCTACCCCAGATGAACAGGAGAAAATGGACCGAAGAACTCATTGTCATGACATATGGAAGACAGGAAATTTGACTGACTCAGTCGACTGTGTTTGGAGATGGAGGAGAAATATAAAATATATAAGAAATCTGGGCCTGATGCAATGACACATGTCAGATTCTTACAATTAATCAATTTAAACCAATTTCCAATTCCATTTTGTTTGTATAGCACAAAATCATGAAGCACATTATATCAAAGTACTTTAAACCCAACAGTTCCCACAACAAGCGAGCACTTAGTGACCCCTTAGATATCCATGTAGTGTATATATTTGTTGAAATGGAGCAAATGCATTTGATCGAACACTCTTTTGTCTGTTGAAGTTCAAGCACATTATCTGACATAGTGACAAATAAAAATGGACTACCGAAAGTGATTGTGCATTGAAAGGAAAATGCTGTATTCTGTATTGCATAATAAAAGTTGGTAAAATCCTAAACTAAACGTACTTTTAAGAGGCCTAGCGAACAGGGAAGTGTGGGAACATAGGGTTACTATAAGGATCACCAGGGGCAGATTGGTTATTAAGGACAGGTGTCAGATTGTGACACATTCAAAGGTTCTTCATTAAAGTATTTCATGAACAAACAGAAAAAGGTGAGGATATCAAGGGCCGGTCTTTCCTACAGGCGACATAGGCGGTTGCCTAGGGCGCCACTCAGAGGGGGGCGCCAAAAACTGCGCCGAGCAAAAAATAAAATAAAATAAAAATTTTTTTTTTTTTGCTAGGCAGAGTTTTTTGCGCCTCCTTCTCTATGTGGTATGGCCAAAAATATTGTATTTAATTACTCTGACAGTAATTTAAGTAGTTTCATTACAGAAATCAGTAAATGACAGCAGCACTCAGGTGGAACGTTTGGCACGGGAGCAGTTGCACCCCGTACTGTCAGGTGCAGTCTGGATGAGGAACTGAATGCTCATTGTTGTTCCTGCTGCTGCTTCCATCCTGTATTCTACAGGGTAGTAGTGGGTGAAACTCCGCTGGGCAGTGAGGAGAGACACTCGCGCACTAGGTGGGCGGGGCTACATTCGGTGTATTGGTGTTTGTTTTACCTGCACGTCGTCTTGCAGGCGGGTCGCGATAGTATATTGTTTACTTTACAGTGTGTAGTTCAGCTCCGACACACACAGACTCTGTAATTCAGGTATTGTTATTGTGCCTTATAAAAACCAGTTATAAGCTAATGTTCAATAGGAGATGTTTGGAGGAAAGAGACACCATAATAATTGAATGTATGTTTTATGCACTTAAAAATGCAGTTACACTCAAAGAAATGCTTGTACTTGAAATTGTGTTTAATTTGAATAAGCTGCAGTCTGGATGTGGAACTGAATGCTCCGTGTTGTTATTGCTGCTGCATTCATGCTGTATTCTACAGATATACTTTGTTGCTGTGGTATCAATTTTGGGACCCATAACATATATCTCCAACCAATACTTTGACATTAAAAAAATTAATCTCACATTAGGGTAAAATGAGGCAAAAATTGAGGTACGAACCTCCTTGGTGTTGTCAGAACATGCTAGCACATTGAGGCTTATGGTTAGAGTGTGTGTGTCCAAGCAACTTCGACGAAGAAAGAAATAATTTTATAAGGGGGGGGGGGGGGGGGGGGGGGGGGGGGGGGCGCCAGGAGTGAAGCTTGCCTAGAGCGCCAAATGTGCTAGGGCCGGCCCTGAGGATATCCTCCAGGAAACAGCTGACAGAGGACCAATCCTCAGGACAAGATCGTGACAGACAAGATAAAATACCAACAGCAGGACTGACTCTTGTGTTTGCTCTTCTCTGTCACACAAAGTCTGAGGCGCCTGAGATTTCTGAGTAAACACAGGCACATGCCTCCTCAGTCAACACCGAGCTCTGCAAACAGTCCACAGCGAGGAGGTGGAGGCTGAAGGCTCCAGAGAGACAAGGAAAACACCACCAGAGGGTTCTCCACCCAGTCAATATTTCCACAGTAGTGTTCACTAAGCTTGTTCTTCATCATCCAACAGTCATTTTTGGGAGAATCACATTCTGGCATCTGCGACATCTGCGATTCCTTCGGGAGCTCTACTACCATCTCATGACCTTCGGACTCCAGATTCAAAAGCTGCTTAGAATGGGTGTAAAATACAGCTACAGTATAAATGCAGCTGTCTGGTTATAATCTATAAGCAGGAGATCACCTGTGGAGCTTCAGCTGGTGACTGCACAGGTACAGCTTGTGGACTCATGCGCGTGCAGGCGAGTGTATGTGAATGACAGCAGGCTGTGAGGCATCGCTGTATGTCGAGCATCGCGGTCCGTGTCTGTAAACCGGACAGGTGTCAGAGTCTCACACAAAGTCTGAGGCGCCTGAGATTTCTGAGTAAACACAGGCACATGCCTCCTCAGTCAACACCGAGCTCTGCAAACAGTCCACAGCGAGGAGGTGGAGGCTGAAGGCTCCAGAGAGACAAGGAAAACACCACCAGAGGGTTCTCCACCCAGTCAATATTTCCACAGTAGTGTTCACTAAGCTTGTTCTTCATCATCCAACAGTCATTTTTGGGAGAATCACATTCTGGCACCTGCGACATCTGCGATACCTTCGGGAGCTCTACTACCATCTCATGACCTTCGGACTCCAGATTCAAAAGCTGCTTAGAATGGGTGTAAAATACAGCCACAGTATAAATGCAGCTGTCTGGTTATAATCTATAAGCAGGAGATCACCTGTGGAGCTTCAGCTGGTGACTGCACAGGTACAGCTTGTGGACTCATGCGCGTGCAGGCGAGTGTCTGTGAATGACAGCAGGCTGTGAGGCATCGCTGTATGTCGAGCATCGCGGTCCGTGTCTGTAAACCGGACAGGTGTCAGAGTCTCCGGTTCCAGTGAAAGGTTTCTCAGTGAAGCGGTGAGCTGACAGCACACAGCAGCTTGTTGACCCAGCAGCTGTAATAGAGAGCTGCAGCCACAGCGTTCAGCCTGTCAGTCCCACTGAGATTAAGAATCTCTGGATGACAATCTCATTTTCCCTTCTTTTTTATATCTCCTAGAAGAGTCAACACTCCCATCACCCAGAGAGAAATGTTTGTCCACACACAGATTTGAACATGAGGAAGAGCAATAAGCTGCATACGTCTCTGTGAAGCCCCTGGCAGCTTCCTCCTGTTTTATCAAACATAGCTGGGAGTTTGATTTGCTCATTTAGCATCTGTTGGTGCACATACCTTACACAGACTAGATAATGGCCAATATGAGTTTCCTGGAGCTGATGCTAAAGTGTAAATATTTACCATTACAACGACCATCCTGAGAAAGAAAAGTTACAAGGATGCAGAACATTTTGAAATTTCCTCTGAGTATTAAAACCTCTAAAGCTGCTCTGAAACACTGACTTCTGTGAAATTCTTAAACCCTTAGATAATTTGTTTTTGTTATCTGTGTGATAAAAGAGTGTAAAACTGTTATAAAGAGAAATGTATGATAAAACAGAATCCAGTATCTGCTGTCAGGGAAAGATTTTAAGTGGGGAGTGTTGAGTGATGAACGATGGCTGGGTCAAAGACGCATGTGTACAAACGCCTTGTGAATGTAACAAAATGTTAGTGCTCTTATCCGAACGTTAAGTGTTATGGTATAAATCATGCGCTGACACTCTTCCCCGACACAACACCTGCAGAATATTCAGCCACAGCTTCTGTCAACACGTCAGACAAGATGTTGAGAGACAACGGGAGACAGGAAATAGAATTTGGGATTATAATGTAAATAGATTAGAAACATTATATGTATATATATATTCATGGTCGAAATGTAATAGAACAAATCAGGTTCAGAGAACGTGATGGAGTGAATTCATAGAAAACAAAAGACAAGCAAACATCCTGCATCCTGTTGCTGTCGTGACTAGAAATATGTTTGCAAATTGTATCTTAAAGGGGACATATTATGCCCATTTTACAACAGTTGATATGGTTCCTTGGGGTCTTAATGAAATGTCTGTAACATATTTTGGTCAAAATACCACAAGGATCATTTAAAACAGCACCTTTTAACCCTGGCTTAAACGGATTGACCTGTTTTGAGTGCGCAGCCCCGCAGTGTTAGCAGAGGGAGCTTGAGCTGGCGCAGCAGCAGCATCCTTCCACACTGTTGAGTCAACGTTTAGAGGTGCCCCGGGGGTCCCTTGTTTATGCGGCCACTTAAATGTCTGACGGGTAGCAGCAGCGAGCTAACGCTAGCCGGACTCCACCATGACGTATTTTTCTGTGGTAATCCCATTCGACGCACTCTAGCATATAGTTTCTGACATAGAGGAACCACAACAAATCGCGGGAGTTGTTTTTTTCCAGGGTTTTTGGGACGGTAGACATGCCAGATACCCAAATTATTGTGTAGAAGCACTACACAAGTGGAATTTTCATAATGTGTCCCCTTTAAAGTAACCATCCGTCCATCATGCCACCATTGAGGGATTCTATAGGGCAGCTGTAGCCTATCCCAGTTGGCATTGGGCAAAAGGCGGGGTCTCCTGAGGAAATGGCTCATGATATATGTTTTTTAAAGGTTTATGTTTGTGGCAGCAGAAATGCGGTCAAGACTACATTGGATTCAATCTGCCCACTGATTGGATGTTTGATATTTTTTATTTCAGAAAAACTGAAAGAGTTTCTATTATCGTTGCTTGCTTCAATGTTCTGCATTCTCAAGGTTCAGTTCCTTTAAAGTTGACCAACAGTTAGCGGGTCAGAGGCATATGCATTAATTCAGGGCATCTGCACATTTTGTCAAGTTCAAACTGCCAGGGCAGTGGGTGAAAAACTGTTGAATCTGGGCAGATGGATGTTGAGCCCTGAAGGCTTTGATTGAGTTGATGCCATCGCTCTGACAGCTTATCTAGAAGCAGAAGCACCCTATGAGCTCATGTTAGTCAGTTATAACAATAACATAGATGCACAAACAAACACAAAATACAATATTTTCTACAGGAAGTTTTACATTGTTAAAATAGTTACGTGTAAATGTTGTATTTGTTTAACAACATATTTTTAAATATCTTTTTTTACTTTTACTCTTTTTATGTGTCTATTAATTTATTCATGCTTACATCTGTTTTTTAACTTCAATCAATTCCCCTGAGTTCATATTGTCTCTATACTCAAAAGTATTCTGAATACTGTGTGCGAGAATCATAACATTTTGGGGTATATAGCTTAATCCAAAGAGTGTTAGGTAGTTAAAGATGAGCAGATCAAGTTCCAGCCTGTTTATTTCTTTATGGATAGTCTACAGAGCCGTTTGTATAGTCAGAGAACTGCTCCCAAGATTGTCCTTGGAGGACCCACACTTACCACACATACACACGCACGCACGCACACACAGAGATACACAGTAGCATCTGCAGTTGAATCCATTGTGGCCCAGAGCTTTATTACCAGATTTATTTACTCTGGCTGATTCAGGTGCGACTGTGAGACCTGCTCGCCCCCACAGGTGTGCCCCGAGGGGGGGGGGGGGGGGGGGGGGGGGGAGTGGAGACGATTATGACTCTATCAAGCAGCCTCATTAAGTGTCTGCAGCAGCAGACAACACTGCAGCCACTGCAAACCTGAATAACAGACAGGAGCATGGTAGGAAATCAGCGTCCTGCTTTCAGGCATGCTCAACGCTCATTATAAGGTCACATTTTCCATCCATCCACTTGCATGCTGCACAAGCAGGCTGTGTTCACCACGGTGCTGCCTCAGTGTAATCATTCATTTCAGGCCACAGAAAATGCAGCGACTTCAAGATTAAAAACATGAATATGTTAAATCAGAGCTGGGAGCTGGTTTACTCAGTGCTGATAACTTACAGAAAGAGCAGCTTCAAGAAGAGGCAATAAAAGTGGCAATTGTCCTCATCTGCCACCTCCCTTTGTTACTGTCCAACATCATTCACATTTAATATTTCCCTTCCGGGGGGGTTTTAGCACTTGCATGCTGCACAAACAGGCTGTGTTCACCACGGTGCTGCCTCAGTGTAATCATTCATTTCAGGCCACAGAAAATGCAGCGACTTCAAGATTAAAAACATGAATATGTTAAATCAGAGCTGGGAGCTGGTTTACTCAGTGCTGATAACTTACAGAAAGAGCAGCTTCAAGAAGAGGCAATAAAAGTGGCAATTGTCCTCATCTGCCACCTCCCTTTGTTACTGTCCAACATCATTCACATTTAATATTTCCCTTCCGGGGGGGTTTTAGCACAGTGGAACTCATCATCAGCCAGGTGTAGTCTCATTGTGTGATGACAGATGGCTTTCTTTTAATTCCAGACAGACGCCGACCTGGTTTTTTAATGACCCCTTTTCTGTTTCTCCCCAACGCCTCGTCGCTGTGAGGTTCATTAGCACAGAAAGTGCTCAACGGAGGTCTGAGAGTGGGTTCACAGGGTCTTAGGGATGGAAGACGAGTGCTGAAGTCTCAGTCACCAGTTAATTCAATTGTATTGGATAAGGCTGCAGCACTGTTTACCCCTGAAACTCCTAACGTGCTTTGTGGACTCAAACACTTCACCCACCCCACCCACCAACTCAAAGTGGTGAGTTTAATTTTTATTTTTCAGTGAACTATCCCTTTAACTCAGAACAACTTCCACAACTGTCTCCAGACTAAACTAAACTTTTTAACCCTAGAACACTAACGTTGGGTGTTTTTTACCAGAGCGAGTGTGGTCATGGGATTTTCATTGTGTTGCTGCTATCTGAGTGGCGTGGGTCCTTGGCTAGCTTCAGTCTGCTCACTGACGTCATAGAAGGTAGGCTAGTTTCCCTGCTCCCATCCCTGTTTTTTTTCGATAGGCACGTGTTCGGGTAATTTTTTCCCGACGGTAGTGATAGAGGGTTAAATATTTGTTGAACATGATATAAGTTGTAAATGATGCAGGGAGGCTGTGCCTTTACCGGACATGTCCCAGGAATGGCTGAACTGAAAAACAAGTTCCCCGCTTTTTAAGGAATCTTTCTTTAACTTAAATGAGATGTTGTATCGGTGAAAATAAAAGAAAAGTACTTCAAATCGCCATGCACTGTTGTACAATAATATATTTTGATGAGAAGTATTTCTTATCGGGTATATTATATCAGGTAAAATGTATCCGACGTTAGTGATGGTGTAACTAATTGTAGGTTAGTGTTCTAGGGTTCTGGAATCAACACTACTAAAGCTATTAAAGATGTGAAACATGGTGGTGCTAAATATAGCAGAATAAATGTTGACTCTGGGTCCGGAAAGTGTAGCCACCATGCCTTATAATCTGTCTTCTCTCAAATGACCAGCAGAGGGCAACTCCAATGGTTTTTGGGGGGTTTCTTTAGAACTCAACAAGAAAAATGAGCCAACTTCTTAGTTAATTTATTACATCAGTAAACATTTTCCTCAGGGGTCTTTTTTCTTAATCTCTAGTTTCAGGTAGTATAAAGGTTGTAAAATTACTGTCCCATTCCGAGTCAGATAGACAATAAGGTTTAGATACATGAAAGAGAAGAGAAGATGGCGCTGGACAGAATGTCAGGCTCGAGGCTTCGAAATGGCTAATCACAAACCACGGTGGATGGATACATGGGGGAGAAAAATCTGTTCCTCTCCGTCCACATTCTAATGGCCATCTAATGTAGTTCTGCAGTGCATTGCCATAAAGGTTTTAGTAAAAGTCAAGTTTTAATTTCTAAATGTCAATTTATTGGTGTATATGATCTCTACACTCAATCAGACAGTCATTGATATCAATGTCACATGAGCAAAACAAAATTCAAGTATCTAATGCTCATGAGGTTCAGATGAACATAAAGCCTTTATTTTCTTAGTGAATCATTTAAAAATCAAATATAACAACAATTAAAGCTGTAAACAGCCACATAAAATGAGCGAGAGTCACAGGCAGGACAACATATCGTAAAAACAAAAGGAGCAAAAATTTGTATAAATGACAAGTCACACAAAAAATATTCACTAGAAAGAAAAAAAAGCATAAAAAGTATTACAGGGGATATTTGTGGACAACGATTGTCAGATTAATGAAATGACTCACATGCACATGTTTTCACATAAGCTACTTTTTCACAAGAAGATAAAGAAGAAACAGCAGAGTCAAATATTTGTTTTAACCCTGTTAAAAAAAGGCACATTTCACAACTCTAAACAAGAGTCATCTAAAACGCATTTAACATCAATATCTCATTCACACACGCACACACACAATTTTTTTCACTGTATAGAATTATCTGCATTATTCAAATTTAAAATGTTGCGTCTTACCTCTATCAAAGAGGCTAGGTTTTCTCTCATTGTGCAAAATTTCAAATAAAATTATTTCAAACAGCTTTGGCTTTGCTGTGACAATGTATGAATCAGGATTCAAATCATCGAATCACAAAGTTTGAATCAGTATATTATCATTAAGTTTCGTGAAGTTCCATAAAACGACAATTAAAGGGCAAGTTAACTCAAATATTTTCTCATATACCAAGAGTGTAATCAGGACACGGCTGAAAGTTTGGGTTAATTTGTCCACGTTTACCCTGGAGGTGAATGGAACATCCCACGCGGTGCTTAAGTGTTTGAAAAATCGAGTTGAGAAACAGTACGAAGGCATAAGCTTCCATACAGCTGCAGTGCAAGCAAGGTACAGTTGAACAATTAAAATCCCCTCATGCATCTGTAAAAAAAGCTGAGCTGGCTATATCTGGTCCACATGTATCACAATGGCAGAGAAAAATATCTTAATAACTTTGAAAGAGGGTTCACTGTCGAGTCATCCACAGCAGGAGCTTTCAGTCACAAAGGGGAACCGGTTCCACTCATTTACACCAAACAAAAGTCTTAAAGATGACACTGGTCATGACACAGCTGCTCACTCACTGATTTCAGTGGCCCTGGGAGGGGTTACGCCAGGAAATCATCTGCCATATTGAAAATAACATGAGCGAAAGCAGCAGCATTAGGGATGTGTTTTTCAGAGCCTTCAAATGTAAAGCAGTTGCGTTGCGTCAGCCGCCATTTCGCAATCTGACTTTCTAACCGAAGTAACCCAAACCTCAGCTGCGTAACAGTGTCCATCTTTTTCTTGGGAGGTTTACTTATGGTTGGCAAATTAATTGGTGCATTAGCGCCACCGTGGAGTGCGGACTACACAGCGTTTGGTTCTCAGTCCTGTCGACATCAGACATCATAGATAAAGAGGTCAAACTTTGCAGCTCCTCAAAAATGTCTCAATTACCACCTGGTGGCTGGCTGCAGAATAAGTATTAAATCTTCCCCCTTCAGGAAACATAATAATAGCAAAGTTTTTCAAAATCGTCTGTTAGTTACCTGTAGAGAGGTTCCTGAATTTTTTCATGATTTATCTGCTTTTGTTCCTGTTCCATTGTGTTCTTGTTTTACAGGTCATGTACAACTTCCTACTGGTACCTCTCATCTCGCCTTCAGTTCTTCAACATCTGCATGTTTTCTCTTCCTCATTAAACTGTCCTCCCTTCATCAGTCTGGTTCTGCGTGTCTGTGTTTGAATCCGTTCCCCTGTCTGCTTGGTAACAGTGGGAATACCTTTTAGAAAGGGATTGGACTCTGTAGCATCAACACCAAGGCGTATTGAAGCTGCTCTGGTGGCCTGAGGAGCCACGACACATGATCAACACCTTCTGTTGGCTTTAGCTTTAATTTTGTCACCTGTAGTTTGGAGCTACTTTCTCTGAACGAGGAGAACAGTCCAAACGAGATGCACGCAAAGAACCACGAGTTAGATTTCATGCACCTCCAATGTAAACTCCGGCCAAGATAATCAATAAAAATATGTTTTATATACCGGGCCTCTAAGAGGTACTTTCAGAATAAGGAAAACCCAAGAGACAGGACCATTGGACGGGACAAAGACGGAAATGTAAGCGTAATAGACAAGTTCATTAACATAGGCAATACCCAGAGAAAGCTGCCAAGCGTTATTGGACATATAGCACAGAGAGTGGCGTTGAAGCTGCAGAGTTATTGTGGGCTCAGTAGAAGCCTTCACTTTGGGTCACTGATGGCTTCCCCACAGCCAGAGCAGAAGCGCTGTAGATCACGATTAACTTGTCAGGTGATGGGCGGCGTGATAGATACAGTACGAGCCTGTCAGAGTCATGAGTGTGTGGGGGGGGGGGGACATGCCCTGTGTGTGAACTACTGGTGATAAACAGAACTGTAGCTCTTCCTGGAGGCCTGTCTATCTGGATCCATCACGCACAGGGCTTCATTGTTCAAGATGGGGACGAGGAGGTCGTAGGCCACTTACGCTGAAGAATGGAAACATGGCAGCCACGAAAGACTTATCCTCCCCGATGCGTTTCTCTTCTTCTGTTGATTTTGTTGCCAAGCAGTTGCGCAAACGGACATGAGCATGGATGTGACAGGCCCTTTCTCTGGTCGCTCCCCGGCTCTTTGAATTGCTCTACTATATTTTTATAAGAATGTTCTGCGCTGAAGGTCTACTGGATCATTCAGGATCACAACACTAACTTTCTTATGGTTGGAGATTTGAGCAAGGGGTAGTTCAACAGTTTCTGACACATCTTGTTCCAGTTACAGACAATTTCTATAACTTTCCAACACCAACAACCTGTGAAAAATGAGCATTTCTGCAGATCATACATGTGTGAACAGCAACTGCTCCAGAGTAATTATTTAGTTTGAAGCATACTGGACCCCATTTTGATGATTTTTGTGCAATATCTCGAGACTTTTTTAGGTGTTTGTTGACAAGAGATAATTTAAATAAATTCCCTTTTATTATTTCCATGAACTATTCCAGCTTTTATATTTTTTATAATGAACATAAACACGTGACATTTGGTCCCTTTTAACTAATTTGATAAATTACTCTAAATTACATTGAATTTATGCAACAAAAGTCCCATAAAAAGGCACACTGTCCAACCAACAGCAAGTAAGGCTTTGAGAACAGGAACGAAGAAACTGGCCAACTGTTTGTTTTTTTGAAAGTTTTTGGAACGATGAGTTCTCATTTCTTGGTGTCATTCAGGATGATGTTGGCTGTAACAAATATCAGACAGAAGGCGGCCCACAGCAAAACAAACCACACCCAGAAGGCGTGGCGGAAGGGAGACTGGTGCTTGTTGATGGCATTTCTGTCCATCATGGGCTCCAGATGGCGTCTACCATAATAAACAAGGAGGGCTGGGATAATGTACTGGATCCCTGTGCCAGCATAGGCTCCTGTAATGCCCACCAGGGACTCCAGGTTGTGGGTGCAAAAGGCCACCACGATCGGGGGGACAAGGGTAATGAGAGGAAACACTACACGGTCCACCACCCAGGGGTAGGTGCCTCCATCACGATGGAAGAGGGTCCTCCAGTTGTTGCTAAGCGTGACGGCAATGATTGGGAAGTTGGTGCTGATGGTGAAGACTGGGAATAAGCCCAAGAAGTACCGGAGCCATGGAACATTCAACACATCGCAGTTGTCTGTGAAATTCAGGGTGTACATGTCGTACAGCAGTGAGCTGTCGAAGCAGAAGATGGCGGTGAACGACAGGAGGATGTAGAAGCCCAGGATGAGGATGTAGTCCGCCAACACCAGGGCGCCGACTCGTTTCTTTTCAGAGATGGGCGTCACCAGGGAGGGCAGGGAGTGCTGGCACATGAAGGAGTAGACACACACCCCGAACAGGTTGGGGACTCCAGATAGGGAGGCGACTGGTGGGCGGCCCTCACCGGTGCCTTTACTAATGCGGATTAAAGCCAATATAATCATCATGGTAAAAGCTGTAAAGAAGGAAACAAAATATAAAAAGACAAGATTAATGCTATTGTGACACAGAAACACAAATTCCATGTACATTTAGCTGTCAAATATATGTATTTATCACAATGTTTTCATAGCATCAAATTACTGATTTAAATCTAACATATCTGTAGCCACCCACCAAAGTCAGTTTTATACACACATTGAATTACCAGTTCCTTTAAAAACATTATCATTATGTTACATGATGTGATTATAGGTTGTACCTGTGTGGTGGTGGTTCTGAACCTGACTCTTTTGATTGGTCTGTTTCCTTAACCTGTGGATACTGTACAAGGGAACTTCAGTAATTGAGCTGGATTAAGTAAAGACCAACTGCTGAAGATGCCCCACCGCTGCTGCCCAAAGAGCGGTTCACCAGTTTATTCAAAGTTTAGCGAAGCTCAACTCCAGAACACTGAACAACAGAATCAATTGCTGAACATGCAAGAAGGTCTGTTTCTTTGAACTGAGTTATTATGCTCTTTCAATCAAGAAAAAGCTTAGCAGCAGTGTAACCACAAGGAGCTGATGGGCTGGGATAAAACATCTGTCCTGGGTTCAGCCTGAGGCCAAACCCAGAAATGATCCTTTTATTTAGCTCATCTCTAATCCAGCCACCTCTTCGCAACCTTTTTCCACTATTCTCTACCGATTATTTTCACAGACATCAGAAATCAGAAAGTAGTGCTGCTCCAGTGTATAACTGTCTGTATCTTACACGTGTCTCTGCATTAGGACTAAAATATATATCACCAAATGAACCCTCATACTTTCTTGGGATCAGCACTCTGATAATTGACCACATTTCTAACTGAATGTTCAAAAGTAGTTTTTAGTTAATATAAAAATGTCCAGAAAAACAATAACTCCAGGTTATCTACTGCCTATAACTTATACTACTATTGCTTTAAATTACTTTGTATCAAACTGCTTTTATTTGATCTTTCAGATACATTGCATTATAATGTTTGAAATGTGTTTAGAAAAAGTAACCTTTCAAACTTTCTAAATGAACCTATATAATGATATTTTTGCTGAAAAACTACATCAAGTTGAATACACCTCATGTGGATACATTTCATTCTCCCAGTGTGTTACAGCTTTCCATCTGTTTGCCCCAGAACCATCGACAGTACAAAAAACTATGGATAATTTCCTGGCCCAACATAAAGTCACTGGAGCCAGGTGGAGATAGGGTTAGGAACCACCCCCACCTCCATCTGTGTCCACTCCCCACTGTTCACATGATGTTCACATCTCAAAATTGATTTCTGGAGACGCCTCTCTGGCAACCGGCAGGAGAGTATCAAAAGGAGACCACTGAGTGAGGGGTGCAGTCCTGTTACTGGCTGACGGTCATGTGACCCAGTAAGCCGTTTAACCTCCACACACATTCAATCAGCCCATGACACCAGGAGTTAGTCATAGCCCTTCGATGGCTTGCAGCCAGCCCTTCAACTTTCATCACCAGCTGTCCTTTAAACACGAGGTGACTTTTCAGGCAGTGACACTCAGACCATAATTTGCCACACATATGCAGAAAATGATTCTATACCATACACTGCCACACACTGTTGGGGATTGGGTGTAATGCATGACTAACAGATCCCTGCTGCTGTTGATGGTAATATTTCAGGGCCAATGCAGCAGGTCAGAGCAAAGCAGAGTTTCTGTTTCCAGCGCAGGTCACAGTGTTTCATCAGGCTGGAGGAGTAGGTGGGAACTTGAAGTTTGATTAATCAGCTCCTGGTTTCTCCTGCAGTGGCAGTTTAATGTACTTCAGGAGGATCAAATTCATAACAATT
>CM028864.1:20509054-20529435 GCA_016801935.1 Platichthys stellatus | reverse complement strand
TACGAAGGGAAGGAGAAACCATCACAGACAAAGACAAAATATATAACAATAAGGGAAGAATCTCTGGGAGAATGGTATCACTACGAATCATCACAAGTAAAATAATAATAAGTACAGGAAGTAGAACAGTGGAATTAATTTATAGAGTCAACACAGAGTCAAACAAACAAATTTGAATAAAACAAATAAGTAGCGATTCAAATTAACAAAGGAGGAAACATCAAACACAGAACGAAAAAAGTTGAGATACTCTGGACAGGTGTTTCAGTAAGGTTATCATTCATTACGTCCAAACACATACCATAGTTATAAATAACCTACATTTATTGCTGTTGATCAGACAACTGTGTAACCATATCATAGTGAGATATCTCAGTAGAGCAATGGACAGATTTATTATCCTCTTGATATCTAGACTAAAAGTGACATGCCACCTCTTCTTTCACACATTTTCTTTAAACTCACATCAACGTAGATCTAATCACCCACTCATGTCAGGAGCCAAAGTCTTTTCACTGGTTGCACAAGTATTTAAATCGTTGGCCTCTGTCCAATGGGGTCTTTGGCTCTGGGAAAAGCTCTGGGGGTAAAATCCCCCCCCCCCCCCCCCCCCCCCCCCCCCGTTCTGACCTTCATTCAGAGAGGTAAAATTGTTTGGCAGCAGACCAACTTTCAATGACATGGACTCAGAAGATGTTGGGCTGCAACGAAATATCACATTTAACTGCTAGCGAAGTGATGTGAAATTATCCCAAACCTTGAAGTCCTCAATTTCTACCCTCATTTACGAGAATTAGAAACAGAAAATTGTCACGTTTTAGAAGGTGAGAGGACTCAAGATTTGCAATTTGTCCTCTAACAAATATTGTTTCTGAAATAGTCCAAAAAAGTTGCTTTCATGTCAACTTGTAAAGACGAGATTTAAAGGCTTTAAAGTCCAACGCTGTTGACGATGCAGTAAACAAACACACTGATTTCCGCAGCAGAATTTACCGTATACGTCTTCTTCTACCTCCTGCATGGTATACCCAAGCTCCTCCCCTTGCCTGAATGTTCTGGACATTTTCCTGTTGTTGTGAACGCGTCTAACCATGGCAATCTCCTGTTGGATTCTTTATATGTGAAATGCAAACTACAGAAAACTGTATTTGTGCGTTTTGTTGCAATAAAACTGTCTCCTACTGTTGTCTGTGTTGCAGACGCACATCATCTTTAATGTGCGAAAGATCACTACATCCCATCTGTCGGCTCCTGTTGCTCACTCTGTCTTCTTTCTCCTTCAAACTCTCATCCTCTTCCCACCTTTCTGTCAGTAAGAGTAGCTCCGTGTGAAGCAGCAAGAGCAGCCCACCTGTCTCCTCTGCTGTATTGCCAGAGAAGAAAAGGTAGAGGACGGGCAAAAGGAAGCTTTTCTCCTCCTTGACATCAACACTCACAGGCTGCGCAGGAAGGAAACAAGCATGGGGCTTTTAATTAAAAGTACCTCAGGGTGGCAGGGCACCTTTTCTGGCAACTTACGCCAAGATTAAAATGCTGCAAGAGCCTGTGTCACACCGGTTAGCTAACAGTTCAAATGTAAACAAGTGGGGATAATGAAGCAATATTTCAAATTACCCCAGAGAACAGCAAAATCCAAAGCTTTAGATCTCCTGCTTTCTGTATGAACACAGATGACAAAATGTTATGGAAATCAGTGGCAGCGAATTCCTTTATCCTACTTACTTGACAGTGAATCAATGAAAGTGAATCAAGATGGTGGACAGAAGCTGAATACCGAGAACAAAGCCCAGAGAATAAAGCTTTTCATAATGTGCTCATATGTCATGGACTCTCAGCTGCATCCTTCTACATGAGGTGGAGGAACCATCGACACCTGCGACAACTTTAATCTCACTCATTGCACCTGGAGCCATCAATCTCAGTGCTGAGGTACGATGCCCCCATGAAGTGAAGGCCTTTCAGCTCACATCAACTGCTGTGAAGGACAAAGGAAACTACGGAGTGTGGTGCTATGTTTATAGAGTCAACCCATTTCTATATTAATGCGATTTAATTTGAAATTCTACATTCTAAAATAGAAACAATGTCAGTCCACGCAAGCATTTTGGGTTCTTATCAGAAATGATCTTTGTATGTTTTCATTCCTACAACTCACACAAAAGTCGCCCACTTGGTTCCAAAAAAGGAGCTGCATTGCTTGATATTTCTATCCTTGGTTTTTACTAATTTTTCTATTACTTTCTTTATATTGTGAGAGGACGTTTATTGACGTCCTCTCTGAAAGCTTCCTAAGAGGGGATTACTATTACATGATCTGAATGACTGTTCTATGCTCAAGGCCAAGGGCATTGTCGCAGGCAACCTGACTGACCGCTGGTCTCCTGCACATACAGGCAGCTGTAACCTTATAAAACAAGAACAATTTGGCTCAATGGCTGCTACAATAGCAAAACAGGTTAACAACACTTGTAAGTCTTTACCCATGTTGTATTAAATAGCTTAGGTTAATGTTACAGGTGAGTGATGAAACAGGAAAGAATACGTCTTTTGAAAATAAAATTTTCAAGTAATATTTCCTTATTTTCTACATTGAAGGGCCTAAAAACTCTGAAATACTATGCGGTGTATCGACATAGCTCAATTGATGCACGTATCAGTTTGGGTGTAGCCCCAAAATGGCCTCCTAGGTCACTGGCTTCATGTAAGAGAAGCCAGTGATGTAAGAATAGCAACAGCCCCCACGTGTCCAGACCCCCTCCACCAAAGTCATTCATTCACACGCGAGGAGACATTAACCTCTGCAGATATCAGTCAGGCTATGGTGATTACATGCACTTTCAAAGGGACACGCTGGGCTCTGCAGATACTCTCCGCTACACTTGACATGTGAACACGGGAAGTGAATATATATTGAGGAGGTGTCAAACAGCCACACATCACATCCATATAAGTAGTGGTCGTCCATCATGCAGCCTGTGATTTATATTACCCGGATGGGGACAGGAATGACCTTGGGAGGAATGGCTCAACTTAACAACCCCCCCACAGCAGACTGTTACGGCTGTGCTCTCTATGGTAGCAAACAAAGCTGTAGCTGTTAACCCGAGGCTGGCAGACACTCTCAATACTCGAAGGAGTCATAGAATGCCTATGGAGAAGGACTCTTCGCCGGCTACCTCAGAAGAGATGGGATTCCTGGACTCAATTAATGAGTAGAAAATGGTAGAAGGTGAGAGGTGATCAATCTCATGTGCGACGGAGCTCGAGAAAGCTTTGAGGGGGTGGGGGCCCGCTCCTTGGAAAGAATGACTCGGACACTTAAACGTGAGCAATTCATTGATGATAGTGAGAAGGTCAAGGACTTCTCGGCATTGCATCTAAAAAAACTAAGAGCGCACAAGATTCTGCTCTTTTCTCATCTCGATTGCCAGTTTGAACATCTCCCCCTCTAGTGGCTGTACCGCTCAGCAATCATCCCATCGTTAATTAAGAGAGACACTCCTTGAGCGCTCTGGGATAATCTCGGCGGTAATTAGCAGAGCCGGCTCTTTGCCCACTTCTCGCCAGGGTTTCAGGATTTCTTGCTGTGGCAGAGCTCCGTCACTTCAAAATCAGGAGCAGAGCTACAGTGAGCTGTCGCTGTCGTGTCTGGTGGGCGGCCGGGTGATAAGTGGCTGCCTTGCCTGGAGACAACTAGTGTGATCTCAGATAGGACGATCGGTAAACACAGCACAGAGAAGCACAGCAGTCGGCCTCACTGTTTACCGCCCCACACCGCACATGAGGTTCACAGGGAAGAGGCCGCCAAACTCCATGACATTTCAAAATGCAACAGCTTCGTGTGTAGAAGCTTCATGTTCACGGCTTCATGTTGAAAAGCTTCACGAAAACACCAATTAACTCCCTCTCTCAGCCTGTGCTCAGAAAAAGATCCACAGATAAGAAAGCTGCTGCCGCTAAAACCTGCAAGTTGAGGAACAAGCAAAAGAATTAAAGTTCATGAGACACAGTCCTCTTCTCCTGTGATGCACAGGGATGGTGTGGTGCTTTTTTTTTCTTCGATTTAAAAGTCATAATGAAATAATGACTTTGGGATAAAACTAAAATTTCCAATTTGTTGGGACAATTTGTCAACTGATGGGAAATTAATGCAGAGCATTTTCAGAACTGATTAATGAAGAAACTTTTTAAAATGGAGTGTTGCCTAAGCCAGAGTGAACTACAGGCTCACTAATGCTCAAAGTTAGATATGTATCTGAAAACAGACAGAGTATTCAATTATGGTTCATTTCGTCTGTCTTTATGCGCGTCTTCTGCCCTTAGGGATAAAGACAAAATACAGCAGAGAAAATCGTGGAGGAGGCGGTGTTGCCAGTAGTTCTTCAATGGCGGAACTTTTTAAGGAGAGAATTGTGAGTTGGAAAGAAAGATTAGACTTTGGCCGGGCTGTCACGATACATCTCAATAAAATAATCTTCTAAAATAACGGTGCAGCTCTCATTCATCCCTTCACACCCAGGGATGAAGGCAGCTCTAAGGTAAACAAGGCCCTGAGGTCAGCAAACATAATTAAAAGCTTAGTTATAGGGTATAGATCTTATAGATCAAGTTCTTTGGCTGACCATAGACAATAGTCAACTACACATTCCCTTAAATCACCCTGGAACTCATCTCCGCAGGAAGTAAAACTAACATCAATACAGAGGGATACAGGACAGGGGCCTGCAACAACAGAAACAGTGATTGTAGTGATATTTGGTTGGAAAAAATGCCTGATCCTTTCGTCCTAGAGTGAAAAACTGGGTGTCATAGAGAGACAGAGAAAAATGGTGTTTCTCAAATGTAATTTTTACAGGACCTCTGAACTGTGAGGTTCTGTTGTACGGTTCATTAAGAGCCGCTCATATTTCACCATCCCCCTGTGAGCTACATGCTCTGGACATACCGAACTTTCCGCTCAAACAGCCACCACAGTCCTGCTGACCTTCAAAAACAATAGGTTCCTCTCTCAACCATTTAGAATGGGCAGAAGGCAGCTGTGAATATCCCCTCGGGAACTTTCTTAGCCTCTTATACGATGCTGTAGTGAACTATGAGCCTGAGATGGATGGTGAGACGCTGAAGTTATTATTTTTTCTTGGTGCAGAGAAGCTATTTCACATGCTTTATCATTTGAAGATGCAATGATGCAAAACTTATTTGATCATAAAATGAATTGTATTTGTTTAAATCTTAAAGAGTCTGTATTTTTATTTTAAACAGAAAGCAAACTATGTCTCAATAGAAATGTTGAGTAAATCGCCTAAAAAAATATTGACCCCTTTACTGTTTTTATATTTTGTTGTTTAAAGATGCTCCATTTTCATTCTGGGAGTCCACTAGAGTACCTTTGTCTGATTTACAGTTAAAAAAAAAAACACCTGTTAAGCCTCAGACGCACTGCTTCATTCTCGCAGCGAAGTGGAGGTTCTGAAAGCAATCTGTAAAACTAAGGCTTCAACCACACACCATGTTAATTTTAAAACTGCACACGTTTGCTACATTTACACCTGCCGTCCTAACAACTCCGTTTTCAAGCGAATAAAACTGAGAAGTTTCTAAACTCTGCCGCTCCCGTCTTAGTTTGAAGACCTCAGGGTCTGTGTTGTAGTATGGATGGACAAAAACTGAAATGTTGCCCAACAGTTTGACCTCTTTGTCGCTCCAGGAGAAAATAATCAACTCTAATTTTGTCAAAAGATGAATTTGTGATAAAGTCTACAGATGGCTTTACGTCGTGAAATTCCTGAAAGTCAGGAGTTCTGTGTTTTAGAGTCTGTGGTTAAACAACAGGCGTCACATTGAAAGTCCCAGATAGCCAAGCAGCAGGAAGTCACACCATCACTCATGTTTAGTGCTAAAAAAGAGAAATAGGGGCTCACTGGACAAGAAGGTGGCAACAGTTGAGTGGCAACAAGCGTGACAAAGCCTCAGCCGAGGGCAGAAGGCAGGACACTGGACCATCAGCCAGCTGCTAACCCTGGCGTCCAGCACACCATGTCGCCCACATAGGGCAGCACGGTTTGTGCGACATGTTATGCTGGACGCCGGGCTTATCCAGGGAGTGTCACAAGGACTGTATTAAAGCAAACTAACACCTTGCACAGCTTTAAAAGCAGCAGGGCCTTCTTTAGTTGATGCGAGTGGTTCCTAAATGTGTCATAAGTTCGATGCAGCTGTAAAACATCTGTCAAAGCACCTTTGAGCATATAACATTTCATTTAAAGGAACAAACTGTGATCCGCGTGTACACAGGGGAGTACTGTAGGACATTGGAGCCACTTGCTACAGGGCGGTTATAGTTCTTTTGAGAACAGCAGAGCATTTTAAATCCATCCTAACACACTGAAGCTGTCCACAAAGAGACTCACATACATATTTCTGGAAAGAAACCAGGCCATAAAAGCATACTGCAGTCTGTTATACTCAAAAGGCTCAGAAAAATCCTACATATCCAATACACAACAGGAAACGCACTTGATTCTCTGCACCACACAAACAACAGGAAAAGGAAAATTAGAGGAAATAATTTGAGTGCAACCAATTTATCTGTTGGATGATCAAATTGGTCGCTATGAGCATTTCACATCTGAAATATATTACATAATATACAATGCACAAAAGTCATCTCCATTATCAGTGTCAGCCCCAGATCTATCTATTTGGGCTCTGGAGCAAAGCCAGAGGTTGACATTTATAACCCAACTGAATACATAATGAACACAGTCGGCCTCGTCTTCTATGCATGATAACTAATTATCGCAGGTTACAACTGCGGTTGTTTCTGAACAATACTTGGTTTTTAGAAAGTTGTGTTTTCTCACAACTCCATCCACAATTTTAGTTTCTTATAATTTTAAGTACGTTTAGTACAAAAGTGCATGTTGTGGCAAAATTAAACAAACAGGCATATGAACAGACAGGTAAACTAAATTATATGTTTTAGCCTTTGATCCCCAAAATACCAGTAACCAAAATGTGTGACACCCTTAGGAGACTGAGGTGTTCAAAGAATATTGATCTGAGTTAGTTAATTTCCCTGTGTTGCTGTAAACGGATCTGCTCCAACTGATGGCGTCGCTAAATGAAATGTGTATTTTAAAATCCAAATCTGATTTTATTTATCTTTCTTCTGAATCTTTTATCGCTCCAACACATGAAGGAAACATAAAGCTTCCTCTGGAGTCATTTCCAATCATCAGCCGGTGCTGTAAAGAGCCCTGCACAAACGACTCAAACAATCAATTACATAGGGAGCCATGGGAGGATGAGGACAGACGGGGCCGTGTGAAAGGTGCAGCTGACAGCCCTGTGTTATTTAGCCAGACAGTGTGTTTGATGCTGCTGTGGTTGTGTGTTGCTACTGCGATCTAGCACGTGCCTGTGCGGGGGCTGACGGGAGCACCATGATTCAGTGGTGTTGTGATTTTAACAGCGGGGCCCAGGACGGGCGGTTTATTTTCGTCCGACGCCCTGTGAGTGACAGTCCAATCAAGCTTGGGACGGCCTGTCAAGCCTGTCAGGCTGAGGAATGAGGGGAGATGGGAACCAAAGACATAGAGCAGGACCAAACCATGATGGACGGACCTGAGCACGGCAGCCACACAGGCAAAGGAGTGTGAGGGGAGAGGGGGGACATCAAGGAAATGGAAATGTGTGTAGGTTGAAAAATAGGTTGTAGAAACCAAAACCTTCAACATATCAGTAAACTGAAAGATGTGTAGGAGTGAGGAAGAAGTCTTACCAATCCAACGCATGAATGAGGTGAGGATCTGCAGATATTTGGTCTTCTGAGCGTTAAAGAAAGCGAAAGGCCCCAACATCACCGCGAACACACTCTGCAGAAACACAAAGAAGACAAGCAGTCAATCAAACTGTAAAGCCCATATTGACAAATCATAAATTGCCAAATAGGGCTTAACAATCTGTACAGGGTGCAACATTCCCTGTCCCTAAGCCTCAACTAGATTGAGGAAAAACTTTTAACTGGGAAATCACCAGAGGATTCACAAGTGAGGGATCCCTCCCACACAAGTGAGTGTCACAGAGCATATCCACATTTTGCTAGCGTGAGGGCATAAACATTTACAGGCTCTCTTGTAATTTGAAGTTTTGTATTACTCCCCGATTGTGCGTTGCTGGACCCTTGTTTCTGTTTTGGATATGCGATTGTGACAATTCCCATACATGTGATTCAGAAACGCATCATCCCCAAGTGCTATCACAATCCCATCAGCACTCTCCAAATAAAGATAGGACACCAGATGAATAGGAGGCCAATCCATAGTCCAGCAAAAACTTCAAATCCTCTAGGGCCTCAGCTCTGATTGCCTATCAGATAGTCTCTTTATCAAGAGCTGCAATCAGGGGCAGTGGCTGAGCGTCTGCAGCTCCAATTCCATCAGTTCCACTCGCTCCTCCGCGGATCTCTTCCCTCCACCCCACCCATTCTCCATGTGGCCGACTCTTGTGTGCCTTCCCATCTCCAGAGCAGCCTGCTGAGTTTCAAAGGCTGTTCAGACCTGATATTAACATCCGTCCCCGGTGAGATGATCACAACTGCATAGCTCTGAGTTTGTCAGTTCACACCTGGTGCCTCCACATGTATTTCACATAAAAGTATAAAATAGACAGATTAAATATATGCATTTAAAAAGTGTGAAAAAAGCAGCATAATTCATGAACCCCGCCTCCTCAAAATAATCTCAGTACACTTTTGTTTGAGTTGTTTAAAATTGTGTGTGTCCTTTTTGGTAGTTCTTAGCACACGTATGTAGAGTCAAGACACCACAGTAGCAGTTTTTTTTTTCTGTTGAAAACTTCACCCACCCCTCTAATGGTGAGCAGATAATGAGTGAATTTTCATTTTTTGGTGAACTATCCCTATAAGTTTCTTAATGTATCTTACAGGGAACTACATATTGCTAAAACTGTTTAATTTAGTTAATTAAAGGGACAAAGGGAACTTCGGAGTCAGCTTTTATTTCCAGATGACCAGCTGGGATGTCTGGATGTGTGAAAAAATTTAAATAAAACGGATTATTCTGCTGAATAATGATGTTGCCTCTGTGTCTATATATTAAAGAATCACCAGCTGTCTTCTTGGCAAAGTGAGGCCAGAGCTCAAAACGAGTCGAAGAATAAATCTGCACACCCACAGATGTAATAAATGAATCATAATGAAGACACATGTGTCTGAAGAGGAAAGTGAAATTAATGGCAGCCGGCTGATGGGCCAAATGCTTCAGCACAGGGAGCCTTTCTCAGTAACTATGGTTTAACGTTAAACTTCCACTGCACGATATCAACCCAGGCCTAAGTTGAAATGTTTATTATTGTTTGAGACACATTGATCATGTAATGAAAGTGGCTCATTTAGCTTCTGGTATAAAGACTGTATATGCGACTGCTACATCTGTTGGCCAGCTTTACTCAGAGAGGGCAGTATTTGTTTTTTCAATTGGTCCATTAATCCACTCAATTCATTAAAGCTGCACCAAATTACACTCGCTACACAAATCAGTGAAAATGGAACAATGTCCAATCCTCCCTCCAAGTTGAAAAACAAAAAACACAGAGTAAATTGAAATGAGGTCTGACTGGCTGTTAGTACCACGATTGACCAGTAGTTTCAAACTATTCTCTCATTTTTATGTTGATCTCCAAATCCCTATTATACTTGTGAAAAATGTCTGGCACTAATGCCATTTGTAAAATAAATAGGGTTAATGAGCTAAATCATGTACAACCAAAACACAAAGGCTAACAAGAGCGGCACAGTTGATGGAGGAGGGCCACAGGAAAAGACAGCATGGGAATGGAAAAGTGGAAGTGAGAGTGGGCGAGCGAAGGGGCATCAGATGCCATGTGCCGTAGGGTGACTCAGACCCAGAGAGCTGGCACGACTCTACCGGAGCAGATACATAAACTGGTAGTGTGTCAGTAGAGGCAGCAGGAGATCACCAGGCAAACTCAAACAAACAAACAAAAGGTGACGCTAGTGTGCACACATATTCTGTTTATCCCACAACCTGTGGTTCTGTTGATGTGGCACACAGGGTTGGTGCTTGGAGCTCTACCTGACGGCTGCACCACAAGGAGCTGCTGAGCTTCAGCAGACTACAATGATTAAGCACATTCAGAGATTTTCACGCCTCAAACCATAAACAAAATACAGAGACAAGCAAACCTGCTGGAAAGCCACAGAGAATAATTTTCTATGCTTGATAAGCAGCATATTAAATAGCAGTCATTTTACTAATATCACACATAATAACCGTGGCTCCTTTTTCCAAGAATCAGCTGGAGATATGCCCCAGAGTCAACTAGGGAAATAAAAGTGCAAGACAACAGGAGAAGAAGAAATTAATACAACTGGAATTTCAAAACTGAGACAGATTGGCATTTGGTTCCAATGCATTTATTCATTTAATACTTTGCCCTGGCTGTTCCAGCAATTTCATCTCACTCTTGCTCGCAAGGCCAACATACAGATTTTCCTCTGCATTTTAGTGTCCTCGCCAGAGAAACTGCTTGCATTTCATGCTCAGTTTAATACATGTCTCAATAAACACAAACACTTCAGTCAGGAGAGAAGTGGCATGAATCAGATTAGGCTGGCAGATTCCCTCCCATTGCCTCCTTCTCCTTGGCTCTGCTCCTCCTCCAAAGCAGCAGCACACTCGTCACCGACAAGCATTTAACTTTTCACAACAAACACTAACCCTAAAAAACTGCCATTTTTCCTCCACGCTAGGAGACAACACCTGCCTGGCTGCAATCACACACATGAGTGGAAGGCAATGAACGGTGGGTCTAAGATGGGAAACTGTGGATGTGACCAAGGCTGGATGATGGATACAAACACTGAAACCTGTCCTATTTCCTGTGTACAGGGTTCGACTGTGAGTGTATCACTTCAAGGAAGAAGCATGCTTGCTCGGGAACCTCATAACATTAACAATTGATTAATGATGTTTAAAAAAAAACAACAACAAAAAAGCGTTCACATGCAGTGATCTGTAAAACAGGAATTTCCTATTTTGCAATGATTTTTATCTCAATTTCCTGACCTGATATTGATATTATTATTATGATGGAAATTTTAAAATCTGCTCACACATAAACATCTGATGTCAAATTGTGATTCCAGAAATGTACCTTCCTCATGTGACTGAAAGAAGCCGGTCAGAATGTGAAGAGTGCGTGGACAGCGCAATATTCTGCCAAGGCTAACACCACAACTCATTAAGGATAGTGAAAACTAAATATTAGTGAAGCAAAAAAGTAACTCATTACATGTTATATATTTTTAAAGCTTTAAATTGTGTCTGAATTGTAAGAATATCCACTTTCCAGGTGAACCGTCCCTTTATGACAACCAAGGCTAACTTACACGTTTAGTACTGGAACTGCGCCTCCTAGTGTCATCACCCAGAACTCGCAGAGCTGTATTTTCACCAAACATCACATGGAGCTCCAAATCACCATGCAACATTTTATATTACCTGGTTAACTGTGGATTAATCTTTCACTAGGAGTTTATATTTTATTTTATATCAAATATAGTTTGTTCACACACAGGTAATGCATTCCACTGAATCACATGATGTATAATACTTGATAATGACTTTATGAATCAGCTCAGAATTGCTAGATATATAAAACTACATGTTTCTTAATCTTTGCAGGTTTGCGAGGGTTAGGAGCTAAGTAACAAAATCACATCACTTTTGTAAAACTTCTCCAGTGGCCCCTGTGACGCTGCAAAGTTATAATTTAGGAGTATGAGATTAATTGAGCTTAGATATGGTGAATGATCTCAATTATGGTGAAAAGCTGCCACTAACTGGCCTCCGAGGCCAAAGCTGTCAATCACTTTCTTAGTCTATGACGAGCAGTGTTTTGGATTTGTGCGGATGAGAGACCACCAATCCATTGGTCTCATTAATCACCACATATGTGGGCATTTCTCCTGAGCCAGGTGTTGCGAAGGCTTTTTCATACATCAACCCCGACCGTCCACCCCATTAAATAATTATTCAACATATTTGTCTGTTCTTTTTGGAAGGGCTGGCCAAACTCTGCGATGGCACAGATGTCCTCCAGCTCTTGGAAATCACTCTAGCTGAATTTGTATATCGGTTGTTCATGACTGCCAAGTTGTCAGGCATTTAAATTGTGAAATAGCTTTTTAGTTTTTGTCTGACAGCAAGAGGGTTAACAGTAAAAGACCCAGAGGACCAGCAGAGATCCTAGGACAGCACGGAAAATCACAAGTGCCCTGGTGATTCCATGAGGTCGTCCAGCCTGGACACTGATAATACCCCCAACCATCAAACAGAGAAAGGAGGATTATAATCCCCAATCCCCACAGTCCCAAGATCCCCGGCCATTTGTGTCTGATGTTAATCTTTATTCCAAACAGATTGGAAACTGAATATACTGTAACTGCACGTCAATTTTGAATTAATAATGGCCAAATTGATGAATTTTGATCGCAACTTTGGAAATAAAGGAAATATAAATCTTTAAAATTATATTCTTCAGAATTTCGATGTGCTTTTATCCATGTTGACATGTGAGGGGTTCTTGTTGCAGACATAATCTTGACGCAAGTCAGCAATTTGGCAAACAACTATGGTATGTGAGATATTTTACAAGGAGGTGCAGAGTGACAAGGATGACATTTAAAGAATTTCTTGATGTCTTCTGCAAAATAATAAATAAATAAAAAAACAAGCCATAACCCTTTCCTATTATGTCCTTAAAGGAAAGCTTTCATTATTTTTAGCAAAGCAACGGGCTTCCTTTTAATCTCCTTTTCAGTCATTTCACCTGCAAGATTCCTCAGACGTGGAGCCAAAACCATGTCAATATTTTCAGTCACATAATTTGTTAAACAATAAAACCAAATTAAAATCCCAGCTATAATTACAAGATGCATTTTACAACAGAAACATATGCGGTTGTAGTGAAGACAACAGATCGAAGATGTTTCATCACCAGAAGAACCGCTACATAAACAACAGTAATTCAAGTCCTCTACGACTGCACACATCATTTCACTTTAATTAAAACCTTGAATTGAGAACTTGGATCTTGAATATATAGTATTAAGCAATCTAATAGTTTTTTTTTAATCTATAGACAGTTTGATTGAAAGTAAGACACTGCTTGACACTCTTGTCATTGGGATTGGCTGAAATATATCAGCAGTGAAAAACGAACCAAGCAAAGACAATATTGTTTGTATGTGTGTGTGTGCCAGAAGAAGAAATTAGTGTGTAAAACAAGACAGATTATTCAGATTCCCGGACAATATTTCATCTTAATGATGCAAAACAAAATAAAATCCAGCTGAAAAAAAATTCAGCTGTATCATACACATGCAGGGTTTAATGGAGTACTGGATATTATTGGGCAATTCATTGCCTTGGTGCTGACATGTATGATGAAAGACTTGAGGGGAACCTAACCATGGTGGTATGGAATAGAAATGGCATAAAATAGGCCATAAAAAGCCCAGGAGATACGAGCAAACCCTTATGATGGCAATAACACGTCAACTGATTCAATGAACACACGGGCAGCAGCGAGGAAAGGAAAGTTAAGACAAAGATGCTCACAACATGACGATGGGGGTGTTGTTAGCAGGGGCAGATATTATAGAGGGGAGCAGAGTTGGTGCCTTGGAGGCAACCCAACGCACTTGAAACGATATTGGAACGATACGTCTGTCAAAATGAACAAGAGTCTACCTTCAGCACCATTAATCACCTGCAAACATCTCCATCAAGTGGATGTAATTTACATAAATCATAAAAGAATGAATCAGTAGAACTGGCATATTTCTAAAACCAATTAATGAAACCTAATTAAGATGTATGGTTCCAAGCTGCTTTATTTTCCCTTTGTCAAGAAAGAATTAACTAAGCCTAGCTTACCTAATGTCAGAATCTCACCACCAAATATAACAAATGTTTGATATTTATGCTTAAAAATCAGTGGGACAACTCAGTCGGTTACAATAGGATAATGTCTGTAAACCCCTCACACTATAGGATCGTTTGGCCAGATAATCTGCTCAGATCAGCCTCTATTTGGCAACGCCCCCTACGATCATCACGAAGGGAGATTCTGACATGAAATCTGCCTAATTATCCTCTAGTGCAGCACGTATAAGTGTCTATGTCTGCTAAGTGACAGTGCAATTATTATTAATTAATGCCAGGATGGCAGAGAGCGTAGCGCTGCCATGATTTCTCACTGAATCATATGTCAAACAAAAATGTGTCTTTGGTAGTCGATATTCTCGCTGGTTTCTGCTTATTACATGTCATTTTTACTTTTTTTATTTTTTATCAAAAATGTAATTATCTGTTTTATCACTTTGTAAACTAAAGATCTCACCATCCAGACTCGAAGTGTAATTAATTCTAATAAATAACTGAGTGAGTGCACTTTGGCAAAGAGCACAGAGCCGCCATGATTCCTGAATGAATCATATGTCAACAGACAAAAAGAATTGCAGTTATAATCCATATACTGGTTCCAGCTTCTCAGCTTCCCATATCCACTCACAACTAAAAATCCTTACCATGTAATTTAAACCTTTGGGCATGAAATTACTTTTTTTAGATTAAACAATTAATCAATAAATTAATCAAATTATAGTCATTATTTGCCGTATAACAAAGTGTCAGAGCCTCATGGATGAAAATAAAGGAACAAAGCAACAGAACTTGACAGCAAATTAGACATTTAAGATCTTTAATGAGAATACGTTAATTTGTAGATGCAGTTAATGAAAGGATCCAGACATTAAATGTCTTCGACATAATAATAATCAGTGAGATCGATGCTGTGCATGAAACCAGGAACTGAGGGTGAAATTACAGTAGATTCAGGTAAAGCAAGAAACTCAGCTGTGAACTTAAATCAACAACAATAATAACAACCGAGAAAGACATTAAGAAAGGAGAAGTCAACCTAAAGGTGACTGACAAAGTCTGGAGAGATTTGTTTAATTAAATTGGGTGCTTTCTGTCTGCAGTGTCTGTGTCGGACGTTTTACAAATTGTAAAAGTGTTGACAGAGCATCAAAATGAGTGACGAGTGTTGGCCTGGCAACAAGGACAACTCTATTTTGCTGACTCAGTGTCCACAAGAAAAAAAACACTTCAACCTCTACAGGACCGTGTGCGTTCCTACAGATGATGAGTAGAGGAGACTTGTCAGAATCTAAAACTAAAACTACTAATAAATACAATTAATGATCAGCTGATTTTAGGTCACTTTAAAGACAATATCTGTGTTTGTGTGTGAGTGTACATTTTCTTATGTTTTATGAAAAAGGCATTAAGACCGAATGTAACTGTGCTTATCTGCTGCCAACAGACGACTCTCAGTCCATCTCTCATGTGACTGTCTCTGTTGGCTGCTCACTTCCCGCTGGGTCTTTCGGTCAAGCTACAAAAACTCAACTAACTCAAAGACATACACACAATACAAACTACCCCACACCAAAACACACACTCACACAGACGCTCATACACTAATAAACAATGCAGGTTTCGGGAAGTAGTGAACCAAACTTTCGATGACCCGTCAGGCCTGATTCATAACTCCGGACATTCCTTCGGCCAGTTTGTTCAAGTCAAGGCCTCATAACTTTTTGTATAATAACCTATTAACAAATAAATCGAAATCGAAAAATGTAATCAAGCTGCACCAAATTAAACGTCTGATTTTGTAAATCAAGACCTGTGGACCCACAATGTTAACGAAAGTGAAAAAAGGATCCAGCCTCTCTATAGAATCCTTTAAAAGAGTTAATGAGTTATTCTTTTCGCATAATCCTGCTAACAAACGACTATGAAAAGTTACTTACTTTTTCCAGGGTGCGTGCCAAATAAATATTAATGCTAATATGTTAGCACTTACTGTATCCTGGGTCTTCATGATGCTACTTAGATTGGAGGAAAAAGCTAAGAAGCCGGATGAAAATATGTTGGAGAGTTCTGCTGAAACACAAACGCTATTTCAGAGCTAACGCCCAAATAATCAGGACTTTAGCGGTTTGGGGTAAAAAATAACAACGGAGACTGCATTAATGGAAGAAGCAGTAGCTGATTTGCATGAATAACACAACACTAAAATGTGTGTGTCTGAGTGCACGTTTAAGGGACCTGTTACTGTGCATTTTGGAGGGTGCGAACAGACCCATCACCATCAGAATAATTACAAAGAAACTTATAGTGTCATTAAAAGGTATCAAAAGGTCTATATTATATATCGAAAGAGGTACAAATTATTCATACATAGATAGCTAAGCAGGCAACTTTACAGCTGCACAATCTGTGGAGTCTGGAAGAGCCAAAAAGAAAGAGTCGAAGAACAAGCTGAAGGAGATGAGGGAGAAAATGAATAAAGGAGTAGGAAATAATTTCCTTGAATGCACATATGCTGCTCCAGAAGGTTGAGATCCAGAAGGTCTATCGGGAGTGGAAGTTTCAATTTGAAGGACAGCTGTGAGGAGAAGCTGAGCCACAGCATCCAAGCCAAGATAAAGGAAGAGATCAAACTCATGATCCAGCAAAACATTGCATATAAACATATAAATACAGGCATTTTCATACAGTTTTGTACTTTGATTCCAGATGATGGTTGAAATACAATCTCAATGATGATCTTTAAATAACCTGGACAAATTCCTATCATTATTTCCAATTTACTATTTTCACTAGAAAATTTACTGCAATGGCATTTTTGCAGAGCTACTTATGGTCAATATTTTCTGCATGTACATTTATTTAAAAAGAAAAATGCATTTACATATGAAAAAGACTTAGTGAAGTGGCACGAATTATTATCTGTTAATCTAGATATTAAGGACAAAGTACATCCATTGAACTGCAGGAACATGTAAAATGACTGCAGTAAAAAAATAATTCAAATAAATATATTACTGTTGGTGAAAGTGAAACGCATCCAACGCTGCAGCCTACACTGTTAACTAAGTGTATGGCCCAAGAGACGTCTCTACAGGATTTAAGATAGGATGATAATGACACAGAGTTGGAGGAGGGATAAAGCCAGGCCATAGATGTTTAAATACATCCATGCATATATGGATATTATTCTATATTCATGGATAAATACACACATAAATATGGATCCGTAAATGGAGCTGAGAATACATTTTGGGTTACATCTGTGACTCAGGGCTAGCAGGCTTAAAAAATTATTTTGTTTAAGTACTTCGGATAATATCACTGACCAAGAGTCTGGGAAGATTAACTGTGTGGCATTCATCTTTGGACGACAGAGCCTAGCTGATGGGAAAAATATGGAGCAGGGAGGCCTTTATTTCACTGCAGTGCCAGTAAATCACACGGGCTCATCACTGTCAACCAAAGACCGCTTCAATATGCAAGCACAAGTAATGAGTCGGCCGGACTGTTTGCGGCAGAACTCGCGTGTAAAAGTTAATCACACACTGGTCATCTGCAGTGTGATTTAGCCGGTGATTAGGATGTTCCACTTGCATGGTTTTAATAATGACAAAAAGTCGTTGTGCGCAAGAGCTCTCACCTTCCATCAGCAGGGTCACATTTACCACAGATCTTGTTTACATGATCAGAATGAAAATTGAAGCAGAGATAACTTAGAAAAACTAAAACTATGAGCGCACAGCATCGTTGCGGAAATTAATATTGATTTATATGTTGTACCCCATTGAGGCAATGCTAAGTTCTCTATATTGTAATAATATAATTTCATTGAGAAATGACTGTAGGACATCCAAAGGCTACCATATTATAATTTAAGATTCTACATAAGCTTTAGGTCCTGTCTATGCTCAGGAGGCAGAGACACATTTTTTAACAATGCATAATGTAATTTACTGATTTCATGATGTCACTGATCATAGGGAATCATTTTCTGATCCATCTATTAAGTAATCTCTATTTTCTGTGGGAAAACAATAGAAAATGTGTTTCTCTGACATGTTTTAGTTTATAGATAATCATCTGGAGATAAACTCCTGAGTAATATTCCCAGCTTGTCTGGAAAAAATTTGCAGAATGTGAATTTTTTTTCCTCTAACATCAGTGTCTGAATTTGCCCCCATAATTCCATATCTTTCGGGCTCTTAACCCTTCTCGCAGAGCTATGTCAGCATGCAGGTAAAACTCAGTTTCTCTCACATCTGCACAGCTGGTTAATCCCTGAATGAAGCGGGAGTGAATATCAGATTGTCAGATGTAGGCATTTACATAAAATGCTTGTGGTCCTATGACGGTGGAGCGAGCTTCCAGAGCAGAGACTGTAAACGTATAATACTGAGCGTAGACTGTCCAGAAAGTGAAGCCAATATGGAAGTGCCTGAAACCTTTTTTATGGAATGGCCGGCAAAGTACCACTCCACTGGTTTTAAAAGACATGAGTTTCTATAGATGTCAATGAGAAAATGAACCTACTAAGGATATTATTGCCTCAATCTCTAGCTTCAAGTCATCTTCAATACAGCATAATCATTTTGCAAATTATTATTGTCCCATTTAGAGTCAACTAGACAATAGAGCATGCATGTGTGTGAGTGCCGTCCAATGAGTGCAGGTCACAGGTGTGGGTGGGTGTGCTGTGTCCTTGAGCTCTCAGTCAAGCTCCATCCCCTACCCTCACAAATACAGTAACTACTAGTTTCATTTGCTGGGAAAAATGGCAAACTCAAGGCTCTAAGACAGCAGCTCGCAACCCAATGGGTGAAGTCACAGTGGATTGACACTTATTCCAGAATAGCAGGAACCTCACTCTCTATCTTCCAGAACCACTTGAAGATTCATCAACAGAAGAGCACCGCCTAACACATCTCAGCACCACTCACTAACAGACCTCTTAAACTGTCTTATTGAACAGTTCTTATTCAAGCTCTTCTCCTGTACTAAATCTTCAGTGTTGTCATCTGTCAAACATGTGAATATAAGCGTACACAAACCTGTTAAAATAATTAATTTGTGGTCGTTCCTTCCTTTTCAAAAGGAGCTAACAGTCAGCTGTCAGAGTAAACACAGATGGGCGTCTACTTATTGCAGACTTAATGACTTTGAACAAGTTCCTATTTCAGAGACATTTGCCTGATTAAAAGCCATTATACGCAGTTCTGCTCTTCAAAAAAAAGGAGACCATTACACGCCCACCCTGGTAAAAATAACGAGCAGTGGCACGTGGCGAAGATTTATGACAGGCTCGGGACATATCTGGGGAGGAAATGAGAAACGATAATTTGCCTGCGGTATAATAGGACAAAGGATATTTCACACCGCCCATCATCACCCAACTACTGTAAAAGACAAAAAAGACGCTTTTCCACCCTATTTAAACAGGTGAAAAACCCTATGAAAGAATAAAGGAACAAATCACACAGAATAAGGACACATTTATAAATCGAAATCAGTGGATATTTCTTTCTCAACTTTAGAGAAGGGCACAGTGGCTAAGTGGACGACACCTGAGCAGCTGTTCTAAACACAACATGACGCTGGACACAAAATTAGCTCAAGGTAACTCAGGGTCTCGATGGGGGCGGCTATTGTTAACCTGCCTGCGTCTTAAAAGTGCTCATGATCTGCAGCACATTTCATGAAAATCACGTTCATTAGTCCTCAGCATGTGAGACCATTACTGCGCTGTGACACGTCCTTGTACCCGATAACCAGCTTAACACACCTTGCAGGCGGCATGTAGATTTGTCTCCCCTCCGTGCCCCCTCATTCCAAAAAAAGAAAGAGAAATCACAGTGGGAGGTTCTTGTTAAAGCACTGAAGGAGCAACTGAAGGAAATTTGCTTTATCTCACCATCCAAGGAGAAATGCGCACAAACAACTGTCACATGCAAACAAAGGTTAAGTATGGTGGGAAGACAGAAGCCCAACTATTTAAAAGGAGACGTATGATGTTTTTGCAGTGCAAAGTTAAAAACCCCATACATACATATCACAAACACAAACGATGCCCTTGAACGTGAAAACATCTGATAAGATTTGTTGGGGGAAAATCTGTATTTCTGATTATTAAAACCATGATGTATGAGTGCACATTATCTAGTGTAAACTCCTCATAATGAATCACTCAGTTTATCATGCTCCAGCACAATGGGCTGAATAACTATTTCTGTATGACCGGTGCGTCTCCTTGACGACTTCCACCTCTCACCAGTGACCACCAGTCAGTTCAGTAGCATCTCCTAGCCGCCCTGATGCGCCACTCGGATAGGGCTACCTGCTGTTGAGTGGAGCGGACTCCGCACAGTATAGCCCACACCTACCCCCACCCCC
>CM028864.1:20491483-20509049 GCA_016801935.1 Platichthys stellatus | reverse complement strand
CCACCCTACCCCCCACCCTTGTGGTATCACAGCTCAAACACTCCTTCCCGCTGAGATAATCTCTATTAAACCATCTGGGAAAGTCACTGCCCCTTGACTGCAGCATAGACCCTCCTCTCTATACACATCAAGTTTGATTGCTAAGCCATGTGTGTTTTGTTTCTGTGGGATGGAAAACGCGGCCAATTCTTCTCGTAAGTACATGTCATCAACTCCGTTAAGTTAATCCAATATTGGTGTTTAAATTGAAAGAGCTTAGTCAAGTCAAGTTTATGTTTCTTAAGAGATTTAGGACATATAATGTACTGTTGAGGTAAATTCATTTTCTTTCAAAATTGTGGTTAGATATAATTAATGCCACTTTAACTTTAATTTCCATAGTTTTTTCATCATTCCTATCGGTAATAAATGTTGGTCGATTACTAAGATCTAAGAACCCTGCAAAGTCCTAAGAGCTGGACATACACGATTTGAGCCTGGTTTCTAAGACACAAGATTTATTTTTGAGTCTCAAAAATAACACTTCTCTTAAGCCTTGCATCATTTGCCAATCCTCCTGACTGGCCGTCGGGCAGTCAGATGAATTTCTGACATGTCAGGCTCTAACACAGTTGAAGCATAAACCAGAGTCGATTTCCCAAACTCTGTCTTTCTTTCTCACTGTCCCGCACAAAATGGAACAAAATACACAGTGAAAGTGACAGCAGAACATGGCGACAAGCAATGTAGTGGGGACAGAAAAAATGGAGGGTTTTGACACACAGTGGGGCTCATATAGCAAAGGCAGCGCGTTTCACCCTTGTTTGCATTGTGGAAGCAAACTTCGACTACTTCTTTAGAGGGTCCAACAGCTACAGACAGGGTGAGCACTGTGGCTTGATGATTGGACAGTGAAGTGTTAGCACACAATCGCTACCTTCATTCGCAGATGATTTACTCGTACAGTGTGAGGTGGAAATAACATTCTAAAACTGCACAGTGTATGAGCAGCTATAAACAAAGTCTAACTGGACATGAAACAGACATAGTCAAGAAGAGCAGTGGGTAACAGGGTAAAACAATGCAGTAAAAAGATGGCCTCCCTGGGAAACAGAGTTCTTCTTGGGATAAATCTTTATCAGCTAGTTGATGAACCAATCAGCTCTGGATGAGTAAAGTGGCAGGATGAGTCATTTATGTGCTTAAAAATTAACTAAACTTGGGTTAGGGTTAGTGATAAATGAGACACACATGGGCAAACATGCAATTTAAACATCGGCATGAATATAAGACGCAAGAAATGCAGCGTTTGTGTTTGATTGCATGTACTGCATTGATCTTCCATTACTTCCTACTTACTTGGAGAACAATAAATCAGCCATTTAAATTATCCTAGCAGGGTGGAGTGTACCAACCGCTGCTTGGTTAGCCACTGTGACGAAGCCCCTGCAGTGAAATTCTAAAAGAAAACTTAGCAGGGGACAATCAAGGACAGAGAAGTTTAATTGAGGTCTCGGGACTCTCTGCTGGAGCTGAACAAAGACCCAGAAAGGATCCTCTGTTGCACAGCCCCTTAATCTTTTCAATCAGAGTTGTGTAAAGGGCCAGGATCAACACTGAGGGCTCCGTTATGCAATGGCCTCAGTCATCTCTCGTTTTCACACCCCCAAAGCCAACAAATATCATAGATATTGAAAGAAAAGCCCACAGCTGTCCACTCCAGCAGCGAACAAGAGAATCAATCAGCAGCAGAGAAAACCACGGTCAATTGATCTTCTTAAGAGCTTTTAGAAGCTCGGAAGGAGAAAATGGCTGGCGTGAGCGTGTCCATGGCTGATAGTGCTGGTGTGTAAAGTCAATACAGATTAAATCAAAGATCTGACCTGATGAAATATCAACTGGGCTGCCTCGAGACTTATTACCATGAAGTTATTAGTCCGTCTTGATGTGAATTCAGCACAGAGGTCTTTATAGAAAGGACGGCACCAACTATAATGAGAGCGTGATGTGCATTTCAGTGTGAATTTCCCTCTGTGGGGACCTATGGCCTTTGAAGGATAAGGAAAAAGTCAACATGACGGAACTGGGAAGATTGCTGTGGACATCACAAGCAGAGGGCAGCTTATATAGTTTGAGGAAGCCGCACATTTATCCCAGTTTCCCTGTTGTCCGTGCATCAGTGTCAAGAGTGACACTCAGTTGATGTGACTGACACATGATGCTTGAGGTGTGGAGCTTAAAAAAAAGCCCTATCCTGAAGACACGAAAAAAAAACACTTGAATTAAACATTAAAGTTAGAAACAGGGGTCCGATGAAAAAGAAAAAAACTCTCAGGCTAAGACACTGGGAGCGACAGGCCAGATAGAAACACTGGACTTATGAATACACACTGACATAATTAACAACAAACTGCAAATAGAGTCAAAAGTCAAAACTCAAATTGGACTAAACTAGGATTAATGCTTAATGATATCCTCACTTATATTCAATGCTGTAGTGCTGTTGGTCAAGGTCTACTGATACGTACAGGGGCAGTATTCACAACTAAGGGGGCTTTCACACATACGTCGCTTGGTACGGAGACTTTGTCTCTCCAGTGCGCTGTGACATCAGCCTCTCTTCTCTCTCTCTCCCTCCCTCAGCACCAATCACCCACAAAGGGATTAAAGCTCTTTATAGAAAACACCATAATCGGGCTGCTCTTTAATCTCTCGACAATTTCTAAACTCTAAAAATGTTACGGCTGTAGTAATGTCTTTACCATCACTCCCTGTGGTTCCCATGGACACAACCATGGCATCCATTGGCGTATATTAATTCACTGTACAGTACAGTGTATGAACAATGAGGTTCAGATTAAATTCACGAGTTTTTATGTTCAGTCTTATTGGACAGAACATAAAATTCTAACTCACAAAAAAGTTACAATATTTGGCCTTAATTTCATCCCATCATATTGTTAAAAATAAATATCTCTACTAAAAAGTAGCAAAACCCCATAAAATGAATAAATCCTTGAGTCGTGAGAATATAAGTTACAACTCTAGCTCTTGACTGCAGCTTCACATTCACAGTCAAATTGAATCAAAGTCTGCAAAACAAAATCTTGGTTAATGCTGAAGATGATGATGTTTATGTCTGTGACAATGGCTCCTACTTTGTATGCAAAAGGTTTGTATTCAAGGACTAAATTTATGTTGCGGGGGAAAAGTCTCTGCCTTTGGCGTGGTACTTTACCAAAGAACAGAAACTTTAGGGGTTAAGTACGCCAGTGTTTGATTTCAGCTGGTCAATCTCTGCAATGGCTTCAAAAGTATGTTTCCTTACCTTAAATTGAATATTGTTAATGTTATATATATGTCCTGCTACAAGTCTTTGTCTCTAAAACAGGAACAGGAATTTGAATCTGCACCATGCTTAATGTTGTTCTAGTGCTGCTTGATTTAATTCCTGTTGTGTAGTCTTCTGCATTAATGCCTCCACTGTGTGTGGAAACAGAGGAACACAGTGGACGAAAGGAACCTTTAGTTCCTAGAATTTTTTTTAAGGTACCTTGGACTAAAGGTTTCAGGTACTTTTGGTGTAAAGTGTCTTAAGAATGATCTGCCCCTCTGTGGGTCTTTGGAAACAACAATACACAGTGTCAATGTTACTGAAAATGTATCTCCTAGTTCCTCATAAATCCCCATGTGAGTCAATCAGGAGGGATGGATCAGGAGGACACAAGACAAATCTCACTTCAGAGGGACTGTTATTAAAAAAAAGGTTGTAATTGCACACCTTCCAAAATCCAATAAAGGTCATCATAGAAGCAGGGTTTTTTTCTGCTTCCAATTTTGTGCGTGGCCTCTCTGAATGACCCTCTGAAACTTTGCTTCTCAGGAAGAGCTTAGTGAAAAATGATGGGTTAAAGAAAGGGGAGACACTAAGGAAGACAGGCTCCGTGTGAACCTAGGCGAGAATAACAAAGAAGCCCAGGTGGATCCTGGTTGGACCAGGTTTTAACGGCTCTTTCCGTAGGGCTGAGCACAGCTGATGAGAAAGAGTCAATTATTTAGTCTGGGCAGCCTCTTTCAGGCCTGAAGCCACACACACACACACAAAAGGTGAAGAGAGGATCCACTGAATGTTTGAACACAGCTCCGTATGGATACCATAAAAATCTCGCACTGTCAAACAAAAAAATCTAAATATTAGATATCCATCAGCATTTGAATAATGACATATTGCATTCAATGTTTTGGTCACAACAGCTTTTATATCTTCATCTTATAATTATTTTGTCATCATTATCCTTTTTTGTTTATTTTACTTTATTACGTTTAATCAAATCTTGTCGCTAATCAGTCCAGGTCCTCCTCCCAGATTTGATTCTATCGTTGCACAAATTAATCTTTTTATCATGTGACTCCTGGTGCTTTTTTAATTTGCTGTTATTCTAAAGCACTTTAAGTCACCTAATGTTGTTTTTAAATGAGCTATATCAATAAATGTGAATAAACTTGACACGTTTACAGACACTAGACACTTTATCTCCAACGTTGAAGACAAGACACAAACAGAGAACACTGCAGTGTAAAATCTGGCAGCCAAATACAATATAAAGCAAATAAAATCGTCAATATAGTTCCACCCAGGAAATATAGAACCTTTTGCAGGAACTCTGGGTTTCCACCAAAGAGACTAGTGTCTAAATTAGTAAAGAAATTCTTCAGTCTACCAAATCTATTTCCCTCGGCGCTCATGATGAAACATGGGAAATTAGTCTGCAAAACTGCAAGTGTATACAAACTGAGAACAGCTTACAAATCAGCATTATTTAAGTTTGGTTACACACACCAAGAGGCTTATCCCATAGGAGGTGAAGAAGGGGAAAAGTTCATATTTTGTCTCATTCTGTTAAAAAGGATGGAGGGAGGAGAGAGACAGCGAGGGCAGGGAGGATGAGAAATTATATGGGAGGGGATCAGCACATCTATCAATGTCGCTGTGCAAAGTTACAGCTCCAGTGGAAAACTCAGAGTTTGACTCGAGTCGGACTTCAAGGACACAAGTGCTTCCTGCGGGGCTGCGGAGGCTGGTTGTCACTTAGAGGATAGAAAATACTGTCAGAGCTGAATCTGAGAGAAATGCAGATGAGGTGAGGCCCCTTACACCATCTTCCGGAAAGTGTGTTTGGCGTAGTTGGGTCAAAAGAGTATTCCTATGCACCATCCAGAAAACTTTCAGAGAGGAGAAACCCTCTAAGAAAACAAGCTGTATTTGAAATGTTTACTAATTATGTTCAAAAAGTTAAGTGAAGGACATGATGCTGCCCATCTTCCTTAACTTTTCACCTGCAGCAACATGGGACTTACTGTATAGTACATGGAAAGCTACAAAGTATTTGTATCTTATCACAGACTTTGAATTAAGATGGACAACATGTCATCACTTCCTCCTACTATCCAGAAATGGAGGTTAAATAGAGTAATAGAAATTTTCACAAAATTTCATTAGTTTAGTTTGAGTAGTTTTTGTTTAATGCTACTGGCTAACAAAACAAGAATGATGAGAGCAACCTCAACGGTGGAATAAACAAAGAAAATGTTCATTTCTATTCTAAACATTTTTTAGGGAGTTTTGAGATAATAAAAAGACTTATAAAAAAAAATGGTACAGGCAGTGGTTTGCAGAAAGTATAAAAAACTGAAAAGAGTTTAATTTTATCCATTGTCCGACTCATGGAATGAACATAAATTAGATATAGCTCATAAAATCTGCTGCAGAGAGTTGTCTTATAAACTATGAAGACTTGAGTTACCACTTAAATATGTGAAGTCTGGAATTTTAATGTTGTCTTAAAAGTTGAGCTCCTTTTGACCAGTTGTTGTGACTGGAAAGACGGAGGTGAGTTGAAGGTCAAGTGTCTTCTGACTTACTGCATGAGAAACTGAGGCAAGTGGATGTGAACTTTGCAGTGACAAGGAATCCGGACTTACCAGGAAGACCCTGTAGGCATCTTTCCTTGTGACGGAGCCCCAGCATGGGTCTGTGTCGTTGTACTTGACACTTCCAGCGCTGCACGAGTGGTTTCCACTGCACGGAAACAAGCACAAACAAACAGAGCTTAATGTTTCATCACTTTTTTCCCTTTTGAAACTGATTTTCCCTAATGCTCATTTAAGCCTGTCTGAATTCTTATTACAGCTTGTCATGTCAAATTTCAAAGTATTATCACAAACAGGAGACCGATCCGCTGAAGGAAATGCTGCTGCAGGTGATACAGGTCGGGGAAACTTAGAGGGTATGATTCAAAAGCAATCCCGAACCCAATCATTGCTGCGTGACAAAGTGGGGTGGTGCTGCCCGTGCTACAAAGAAGTCTGCAGCTTGTGCCTTCAGGCGAACAAAACTCCTTCTGAAGTCTCAGTTACGTCTCACATTTATTCTTGCTGGAAGATGAGCGGAGGTTTGACCACGGTGGAGGAGGATTTAATACGATGAGACAGCATCAGTGTGCTTTGCCAGAGGGCAGGATGAGGTACAACAGCTTTGATACAACAACAATTGCAAAAAAAGGGCAGAGTGACTTTTCTAACTAAAAATTCACGCTGTCCTTTTTTTTTATTATTATGGATTAATACAGTAAAGCAGAAAATGAAAGAAACTCTTTTTAATATTTGTGCTGGGTCAAATGATAAAAGTCTTTTTTCACTAGAATACGTACGATTTAAAAAAAGATTTAGCTTTGTGAATCTGTTGGCTGGGTGGACACCCGCTCGACTGTCTCGTGACATAAATAAAAAACACTTGAATTGTTTAGTCTGGTCCGTGTTCCATCCATTAGCACAGAGGAGGTGGGGATTGTGATCTATACCCCAGCCAGCCACCAAGACGCGATCAAGACGCTTTGGCTTCCCTTTTGGCAGCCGTCATCTTTATTTAAAGTCTACCGACAAAATTAGGAAATAAAATCTATTTCTGTAATGAAAGCATTTGATGTTTAGTTTCAGTTTGGCAAAGCTGCTGTTTTTAATTATATTTATATGTTGTTATGAAATCTCATAATAATACTTTGATAAGCTCTATGTTTCAAGTGCAGGAATTAACAATGAATGTTAATAACCTGCTATTATCAGTATTTGAATGCATTTTCAGATGTTAATGAGATCAGTAAAATATAAGTTCAGCTGCATCAAAACACAGAAGAGAGGATGAGATAGCGCAGGAGAAACCAGCAGCAGAATAATTCACAGCACTGATAAGATTTTCCAAAAACAAAAACAAATTCAGTCCAGACAAGCATTTCAGCTCCGTATCAGAAAAGACAAACACACCTGTGCCACATATCGCTCACATACAGTGGCCATGTTGAGAAACAATTAGCAGATTGTTCACTGTGCAGGGGGCTACTGAGTTACAAAAATGCTAAGAACAAGGAACAGCAATGGTGAGTAGTACGAGCGGGGATTTATTTTCTTGGAGCAACGGCGAGGTGGGTTGGTTACTGCCAGCAAGTGTAAGCAATGCTTTGCATTCACCGCGGGTAGTCAAGTCATGACTGATAACCTCCAATCAAGGAGAGGACCTGGGGGTCTGCGTCTTTGTTTCTGTTTGTCCAGATTAAGACTCAAATTTATCACGCCAAAACAGGGCCAGCTGAATTTACAAACTTCTCCAATTCAATAAGTGTGGACACCAAGTTTATTAGTTTCTACAAAGATATATTTAGAATGTATAATACCGTGTGTAAAAGCTGAAAGTTTTGAAACTGTCTGAAACTATAAAAAAAATCCCTGTCAGAAAGTTGAACCATCACACACTAAAATAAATCATCTCCCTAAAAACAATACTAAAGGGGGAACGGCTATTTCTGGTGTCCAGGCTCTGAAAGGTAGAGTCTGTAACTATATGAAATACTTTATTCTCACTCCGTCTAGCCAACAGACTTGCAATAAAAACGTTTCTGGAAGCAAGTCAACATGACTCAGCTACGGGAGCACCAGTATGAGGTCAGCAGGCCTAAGGGCCTCCGTCAGCAAAGCTTTATTGTCTCAAACTGGAGTTCAGAAAGGGAAAGTAGGGCACAGGAGCCAAGAAGAAGGGTGTTCCAAAATGGAGATTAGCAAATGTTCCAAATGTTCTTGAACGAGATCATCTATAAAATCATTCCATATATATATATATATTAGTGCTGTCAATACATTAAAATATTTAATCGCGATTAATCGCATTTATGTCATAGTTAACTCAAAATTAATCGCGATTAATCGCAAATTTGTATCTATTCTAAATGTCCCTTCATTTATTTTTTCCCCATCATTTTTTTTTTTTTTAATGCTCTATCAACATGTACAAGTGGATTGGCTTGCTTTATGCAAATGTTTTATTTTATTGAAAAACAACATTGCCAAACAGGACGCTACAAAATAAAATTATAAAGTGCACATTTCAGGTAAACAAGGACTCAGCCTATAGTGCAGTTAAACCATGGCTTAATATTTTCTTTTTTTCAAGTTTGCTTTGAACATAGCAGTCAGGCCTCTCAAACAGACAAGCAACAAAATAACAAACAAACAAAATACACAGGCAAGTGTCAGCCTACTTTGAAATAAATTAAACAAAGAACTCTGTAGGGCTATTTAAGTCCTCCCCGTTATTTGTGGGAAATGTATGAAATAAGAAGTACCCTATTTTGAAATAAATAAAAACATATAGCTGCAGCCTACTAGCTTAAAATATATATTTTAGTTGGCGAAATATTAAAACAAAAAGCGAGAGCAGTTCAGACTGGAGGCGAACACAGATACTGCAGCTCGGTAGAAACCAACTGCAGCTTCTGCACTGATCGAGAAGCTGCGGCGCTGATCTCTGATCAGCTGAGACCAGAGAAACTCTGTGTTTTCACTGTTTCCATAGTTAAGAAGCAGTCAGTCACTGAGCTCTGATCTCACTGTGTCTCTCTGAGCGAGTGCGAGGGTGCAGGGGGCGGGGCAACGGTGCGCTATCTGGAACCACACACACACACACAGACGCACACACACACTCGCCCGCTCCTTGTACTTCATTACGGCCTGAATTATTGTGACTTAGTCAACTACCAACATGCAAAAGCGTGTGTCACACGGGGAAAGCGTGAGAGTTGGCAGCTCTGCGTTAATCTCGCGATAAAAAAATGAACGGTGTTAAAATGGGTTTGCGTTAACGCCGTTAATAACGTGTTAAACTGACAGCACTAATATATATATATATATATTACAGCCCTAATAATATATGTGCTCAAAAAATCGATATGGCAATATATCGTGATGTCGTCATGCCGATGCGAGCATCGATGCAGATGCTACTGTATCGATACGGCATTAAATGCTCTGACGGACGTCTTGAAAACGAAACTTCACCTATGGTGCAGTGCACGGGAAATGCTTGTCCCGCAGTCAGAATTCAGCCGCTCAACGTGCACTCGAGTCACTAACCCAGCCCTAATATATATTATAAATAAAATATAATTTAATTCACAATAAAACAGAGTAAAGATGAGATAAAGTGAGCAATAAGTCTTACCAGGCAACTTCCATTAGTGATATAGGCACAGCTGCTGCGTAGATGGCCAGGTCCCCGTATAGATAGACTATGATGCAGATGTAGAACATGTTGACACCGACTGAAAGACAAGAATGAAAAAGATATAAGACATGATATATAAAGTTATTGTGACTGAATGAGGGATGTGTGCCAACTTCAACTTAAATCAAGGTTCATAAAGCAACTTGACTTTTACAAGGTTACAAAGACGTTTTTCATCTTTGTCAGTGGTCCAAACCAGGGCCTTTGCAACAGCGTAGGCAAAGCAGAAAATCGACTGGCTCCCCGAGCCGAGAGGGGGCTCTTCAGAGAACAGCAGACTACATTAGTCCACGGCAATGTCAATTTTGTGAGAACCCCCTTGAGCCCCCCTCTGAAAATAGACCAGTGGACAGCCCCCAACTCTCGGGAGGTTGTTGTTTACATGATCCTATTAAAATTGATCTTAAATAAAAACCATAACAGTTTGAACAGTCAACTTTTGTAGCAGAAAGTTAAGGCATTTTCTCCTGGGGCCCCCAAAGTCTCTTGAAATCCTTCTGGTCTAAAGGCTTAGTCATGAAATGTGGCTGGTACACCATGAATCCCTCCTTCGCTTTTCTGGGACATCGTATTGGTCCAATGATAAGCATTATTAACATTATTATTTTGTAAGTAATCACTACATGAAGGAAATTTTACTCGTCAGCCATTGCTCTTCACAGCGACAAGCTCTTCCTACCATCTGCACCCCCTCATCCACAAACTCGACTGGCAGGCCCGGCTCAACTGCGTTTGCCAAGCCAAGATGGAAAGCTCTCACAAACAGACATCATCACAGAACGCCACTCACTCATCCTTCAGGCTCTTGAATTCTCAGAAGAGAGGGGAGGGGTTCAACTATCCAACCGGACCCCTCAGCTAATTCATTACAGCCAAGGAAATTAGAGCAGTGAGTCCATTAAAAAGACATAAAAAGTGACAGATTTACAGCTTTTCAGGCTGCACTGATTCCTTTATGAATAAAGGGCTTGGGGTGCCTATCAAACAGTAGAAAACATACGGAACTGGCAGCCTCATAAACAACCATTCATTTAGTTGTTAAACAAAAAGCTGTTTATAGATTCACAACAAAAAATCCACCATTAGAGACTGGAGGCAAGCAAATTAGCTGGCGCTTTAACTTGAGGTAAAACTAATGATTAGTATTAAAATCAGCCAATCTGGATAATGTGACTAGATTTATGGTCAGCATGCGGGTAAAAAGAGAATCAGGATGATTTAAAAGAAGACTAGATGCGTTTCAAAAAGATTCTTGAGTAGTTCATTGATAACCTTTCTTAAGTATGGTAGATGTTCAGCAACAAAAAGCTGCAACGCAGACATATATTTAGGCACAAAGTATAATGTATTCGATGTTGAAGCGATTAATGGAATATTGGTTGAACTCGGGCAGCACGATACCGAGTTGGGTTCATGTTTCTAAGAAATTTGGTTTAATGTTATTATTTGATGTACGGCTGTTTGTCAGGAGAAAAATGTAAGTGTAGAGGAAATGTAAATTGCGTAGCTCATCTTTATTTCATGTTTTTGCCAAATTCAAATATCTAAACTCAATGTATGTCACTCAGTTATTTGGAGGGCCAACAGACAGTTGTCCACCCAAACTATAACAATTAAACAAAAACAGACACATACAAAACAAACTCTGTAGATGTTCTATCACGAAGAAAAGGAAAAAAAAATCATTTAACCCTGAATAAGTATCTAAAGAAATGTCTTTAATATTGTGCTTCATTAAATGTATCCATAATAACAAATTACAGTTGTGATTTCAGGGTTTAATAAATCTGTGTTTTTTTAAAGTGATTGGTGGTTGTATCTTTTAAGGTTGAGACAATGACAATACACAAGTCCCTCCCTTCGCTGCCTCCCAATCCTGTGTGGCACAACATGGACGAGGCACATTAGTGTCTCAGTGGCAGATAGCAGGGACGGGACGTACTGTACTCTGCTGGCAAGGCGAGAGCGCAGCGTTACCACGGGGATGCATGCCTCCACAACGCTGTAACTAATATTTCTCGTTTAACCGAAGGACAAAATGCTGCAAATTGGGTCTTCACGTAGAACCCTGGTGTTTGGTATGGCTGTGAAAATGCAAAACTATAAATCAACACTGACTGACAGCGGACGTGACAACCTGGCTGTGAGGAGCGGCATGAAAAAGCTACTATTTAGTTAAGTGCACAATAGGGAAAGGCAGTTTTATTATCGTGTAAAGACTGATTTACTGCCACGATTGTATATTATATCATAAGAATAAGACAATATCTATGTTACTGTGATGTAAAGCAGGGGTCTGGTTTGGTGACAAATGTCTTATTAGAACCATTCTCACATTTGGAGCTTCTGAAATTAGGAACTAAATGAATTTCACCTCATTTACATCCATCTTCTTATATTAAAATTCTGCCTCTTGTGGGAACTTCAGAGTGTAAATCTGATGAATTGAGATTAAAAAATAAAATCTAAATTGAGCCTGTCCCAGAGGCGGCAACCTCATTAACAACTGGTCTCCAAAAACAAGTATATAGGACGGTGCGGAATTAGAAAATGGAGAATTTAGGTCTACCTTGACAACAAAGCAAGTGACAGAGGAATCATTAGAGTGAATCTCTTTGGCTGTGACTTCACTTTCGCACATCTAAGGATTACGTGGAAGGAGAATACAACTTCAGACTTAGTCAGAGCCGGAGCACCACTGGTTTCTTGAAGGTAGCCCGACTTTTGAGAGATTTGGCACCTGATGAATTCGACATTGTTAATTTTTAACAAACATTTAGTTATTTATTCATCCACGTCCTCATCTTCAGTTGCAGTAAGCAACTCCAAGGTTCATTTTTTCACATAAGTTGTAATAATAAAACAATATTTCAAATGACATACTGCATTGTGGCGTTAATCACATTCATGCTAGTTGCCATTTTTCAATTTGTCGATTGTGACACAGAAAGACAACGTCCAAGTTCTTAGGTTTGCCGCCAAACCTTTGATCGGTTTGATTGTGTTTCCAAAAGTAGAAATTAGAGAGTAGACTCGCTGTCAGACTTCGCCCCCCACTCCTCCCAATATGTGTTAACACTTAAAAGCGTCACAATTTTGTTGTTTTGTTTATATTGGCAATACCAATTCTTAGATCTTGAGCAAGAGGAGAAATTTGCTTCCCCCTGATACATGAGTGCTTTCTATACTACCGCTAGGTGATTCATAATCTACAATCCATCAGGAAGTAGAGTTGAGGTCTGACAGTTTTGAATAGTTACTTCATGAGACTAAACTTGTGAAATCCATTTGTTGGCTTGATCATAGCTGTAGCCGTTTAAACATATACTTCCTGAAAATTAAAGTACATCTTTTATGAAGCTGACACTGAAAGCTATTAAAGCAGTGGCTTATGGAAAATGATTGGGCCGCAAGCGGAAGCAAACATGTCCATTTATCTTCCCGGAGGCCCCTGCACTCCTGGATTCATTTTGCCAGTGCTCTCAATGCACAAGTATGACATTTAAGCAAAAGTCACTGAAGTATTAAAAATGGATGTGCTCCTGTTTGGTTCTAATTAGGAGACGCGCTCCTGGGTTAAAGCTGAGTGAATTAGTATTCGCTGCAGTGGTCCTCCGTATGTCAGGGGAAGGAGAGCTCATGTTGAAGAAGCGAGTCAGTTGTTTGCACAGCCGCTGTTTGAACCGCCACATCACGTCACAAGAGGTGAGAACAGCTGAGACGAAATGCTGATGCAAGGACGGTGTTCAAGCTTTCGCTCTCTTTCTGACTTTAGCCAAAGTTGTCTTCTAATCAACTTTCAAATCATCAATGTGAAGGTGACAGTAACACCTTTCCACAGTGGTGCCAACCCCCCCCCCCCCACCAACCCCCCCCATCAACATTCCTGTCAGTGGCTGCGGGTCAGGCTCATACAACAGCCGTGGCCATATTCCAAATCTGCCGCACCGCTGCTGCTACCGCTGCTACATCAATTTCAGCCCAGGAGGAAGCAAACGCCCTCTAAGCAGGAGGGATGCTTTTAATTGCCTGCGAAGGTGCAGGACAGAAAGACAGTGTGCAATCACGGCCCCAGTTTATTACCTGTGAAGAGTTGGGAGATGGTGTTTTAACTCTTTTAATGTCCTGTAAATCCAGCAGAGTCAAATCGACTTGTTTGACTCTTTCCTGTCTTTTAGCTCCTAAAATGCATGAAAAACTTGTGTATTTCACGCTCATTTTGTTATTAATTGTTCACATGTGTCTCCCGACATGCAAACCCAGGAAACTGCCCTCATTCAGGGCAGTTTCCTGGAGATGGTTTGGATTAAATTGTCCCTTCTTACAAACTGCACAGCCATATACTTAAATAGAGGACATATTTCCATGCCGCCAACAAACCAAACCACAGTTCAGTTTGATCTGGACAAATATCATCACTTTTGGTCAGACTCAATTCTGGTCCATTTGTCCAGACCATGAACACCTAATTCTGGTTTGGACTCAACTGAAAATCAGAGGGTACGGACCAACTAGGTTGGTGTGAAAGTGCTCTTAATGATGAAAACATTTTGCAATATCCCAATTTAAAAATGTTTTATTCAGGCACCACTTTAAATTTGAAATGTGTAATGTTTTTTAACTGTATATATTTTCTGTGAAGGATTGAAGACCTGTAGCATGTTGTCAATAGGATGAAGCTCAGGTATCATATAGAATCACATTTCAGCTGTGCAAACAAATTGTGGCCAGCAGGTCGGAGCTCAGCAGGTCTGTGTTTGTCTTCTCCCCTTTCAGCGTGTGCTGCGACCTGAGCCTATCTCATTCATCTATGATTCACTACGCCACTTTCCCTTAGCGTGGGGAGAGTGAGAAGAGGAGAGAAAACTCATTTCCTTATTAACAATCAATACCTCCTCGTGCCTCACCTGCACAATGTCCGTTTCATGCTGGGAAAGGTCATCAGCAAAGATTATTTTTTTTTCCTTTAACAGGCGGGAGAGTAGAGTGAATAAGTGACAGGAGGGTGAATGGACGGGAGCACACTGCAGCATTGACAGCCTGAACTGCAAGTCAACATGCACGAGTGGGTTCACACGTGTGGGTGTGAACACAAGCTGAGTGGACCTGTGGTTCTGTCGTGTGTGTGTGCGCGTCAAGTGCTCCACCTAGTGTTGCCATGCTGAACGACAGAAAGAATCCGCTCACACAACGTTGTCGCAGCTTTGACCTTTTACTGTTCCTTCATTCCTTCATCCTGTTGAGTCACCTGTATCTGGTTAGGAAGAGCTGGTCAACGTAATGCAAGCCGACAAAGCCAGAACAATGTTCTGATATAGAAGAGGAACGTGAAGCCACAATGTTTCTCTGTCTCTGGCTCAAGGAGAATTTACTTTCAATATGTCGTCCCATGTTAGAAGTCGGTTCATTAGATCCCAGGTCATTCTAGTGGAAGCTTCACTATCATTTGCCACAAGCACAGGCAGTAACAACCCCTACCCACACAGACACACAGACACACAGACACAGACACACAGACACAGACACAGACACAGACACAGACACACACACACACGCACGCACGCACACGCATGCGCACACGCACACAGTGGGGAGATTAACAGCCTTGATGGGGTCTGAAACAGGTAATTAAAACCAAAGGCAATTAATCCATATAGAATTACATCCAATTAAACAGCCAGCAGCCTTCCTCTGTGAACGGACATTAAAGGAAAAAAAAATCTTTTGGGATGCATCCCACACAACCTTCACGACTCCTCCATAAATGTTACACATGGCTAATGACGGCGGTGTCTGCAGTTAATTGAATAACGCCATGAGAGGAGCAGCTCGAGGCCAGAGGGATATTACCTTTGTTGAAGTACATGGACGCCATTTGGCCCATCTCCACCCGCTCCACAATGTCGAAATGATCGACATGACCTCCTGACCTCTCTGCGAAAACACATCCGCAGTAAATAACCAGTCGCAGTGGAGCCACGTTAAGTGTCAAGAAACAGTCTGATGATTTAAAATATTTACACATATATATATATATATATCACGACAAACATATGCTCAAGTCTGGTGAGATTTGATGGCATCACTGGTTATATTTGAGAGGAGCATGTTTTAAAATCGATTAGTCAGCAAACAAAACATAGAATTCACAGACGGGTCAATCATTGATTACTCAGTGGTTCCCAGAAATTAAATGTGTGAACTTATTTGCTCTACTTAAACTTATACAAAAATAATAATTTTGGGGTTTTGGTCAAGCAAAGAGAAATATGTGGAGATTTCAGATTGGTTCTCAAAATGTTTACTTGTTCTATAGAAAAATAGAAACAAAAATTAGTTAGTTGGTTGTTACTTGTGTTGAGTCTTTTACAGACATTTTGTTAAAATATATGAAAACTTTTATTGTACAGAATAAACAATGTAGAATATATTTGATGTATGTGTGTTTACTTTCAAACACACACAGAGGAGGAGGGCATTTGTGTTACTTATAATGAAGTTTATGTATAATATTATTCCTTTTCTTTTTCATAATGGTTTGCTATTGGTCGGGTTCTAATCTTGATTATTTCAAAATACATTTTGAATGAAAAACGTTTACACAAACGAACTTAAGGTGCCGATTTATTAAAAGTATCTGCATCACTTCATCAAACTTTAACCTCAGGAGTGATGGATCAGAAAACAGTTACACAATTCGTTTTCTCGAAAATTATGGTGTTTTGATTTTGATCGTTTATCGACTGTAAACACTGATACTCACGAACAGACAAGATGGGCTTCGTCTCCGGCTCTGATCGACCTCGACCCACAACATCATCGTCCGAATACTCAGAGGTGGAGTCGCTGTCAGCAATCTGAGGGGGAGAATGATGATCATGAGGATGATAATGCAAGTGTGTGGAGCTCTATTTAACCTGCCTCTTTTCCTAATTTCTCTGCATAAACCGCAGAGAGTTTACAAGCTATTAACAGAGTGTTTATTTGCTTTGTATGTGACACAGGGGAAGGCAATATCTGGAAATTACTATCAACAGCTGGAAAGCACTTTGGAGAATATGGGACGTCACAGTTCGCACCGATCACGTGCTCACACATCGCTTATCATTTCTCTCCAGAATAATATCAATGAGCCGTCAGTGAACGTTGTGATCAGCTGAGTGAATACAAGACACTTGGGCTGAGACACGATGAGCGATGGCGGGAGGTAACAACTCTGTGACAAAGCGGAATGGAACAGACGCAGCTTGACAAACCGCCACATTAATGTGAGCAGCTACGGATGAGAATCAGACGAGCTTCTAGCAACAGACAAAGTCAGACCAGCCGTCTGAAAGTAGAAATTCGGTCAAACACCAGGCGTTAGGCAAACGTTGGACTCCCCACTGTGGCTGGGATGAATGTTATATTTCTACTTGCTGCAGGAGAATCAGAAGAGGAAGTGGAGGCAGTTTTCTCCGATGAACCATAGACTAAGACACGCCAACATTTCACATCACAATTTTAACCACAAAAGTGAATTATAATGTAAGACATTTTTACCTGAACTGGATAAAAGAAATGAATAAACTCCTCGGCGATTGTGATTTAGCGTTTAAACAGTGAATTTATCTTTAATTTTAAAACTATTTAGTTTTATAGAAATATTATAGAAACATGTGAGATCATAGATTAGGTTATTTACTACCCCAGGTAATCATCAAAAGACTATCCAACAACCCCTTGCAATAGTGAGAAGAACTGTGATTTATTCATTAATTGATCAGTTCCTTGGCTGAAAATTCATTGATAAATAATTGTTTTTTGAAAAAAAAATTTAAATACAATTCCAACATGTGGAATTTCAAGACTAAAACGTATTCACAAAAATAAAGAATCCAAAGATATTTTAGGAAAGCCTTTAATAATTTTACACTCCAATTGCATTTATCTTTATTCTTTGGGTTTTAATAATTTTCATTTTATTTATTATTCTGT
>CM028864.1:20459688-20488311 GCA_016801935.1 Platichthys stellatus | reverse complement strand
ATGGCGTTTATGGTGCTCAGAGAGATGTTCAAAGCTCTGGATATTTTTTTTATAACCTAACCCTGCTTCATATTTCTCAACAACTTTATCCCTGACCTGTTTGGTGAGCTCCTTGGTCTTCATGATGCTGTTTGTTCAGTAATTATCTCCAACAAACTCTGAGTCCGTCACAGAACAGGTGTATTTATACTGAGATTAAATTGCAGACAGGTGGACCCTATTTACTAATTATGTGACTTGCAAATGTGACTTCTGAATGCAATTGGTCGAACCAGATCTTTGTTAGGGGTTTCACAGTAAAGGGGGTGAATACATATGCACTCAACACTTTTCAGATTTTTATTTGTAAATAATTGTGAAATCCACGTAATATTTCCCCCCACTTCCAAATGATGCACTATTTTGTGTTGGTCCATTACATAAAGTCACGATGAAATCAATTTTAATCTGTGGTTATACCATGACAAAATGCAGAAAAGTCCAAAGGGGGTGAATACTTATGCAAGGCACTGTATATATATATATATATACATATATATATGAATACGTGTTGAGTGGAGCTCTGACAGCTTCGTCCCACTCACTGAACTGAAACACAACTGAAGGTTGATCCCCAGCTTCCTAAACCAGACCAGCTGCTATTGTAACAAATATACTAAACTGTTTAGAATTCTTCATATATCAAAAGTTTTCTTACAGAATATTGGAGATAAACGCAGTTTTTTAACAACTTTTGAGTCCTTTTAAACTCATCTACAGCATTACTCTTGAACTTGGTGGACCTGATTCTGGAAATTGAAGGTACGACTATCAGACTGGGAATGAAAGAGGAAACATTCTGACAGAGAGAACTGTCCATCCAACCACCATGCAATTAAAAATATTTTATACACACACTATAGATTTACGTCTCACCTCCTCCTGCTCTCTCCTTTTCCAGCGCAGCTGAGCGTTGGCCGCCGCCATCGCCTCGATCACGAAAGTGGTGGTCATGTAGCTGGTGAAGGGAGAGAGGGATGACCACAAGACAAAAAGAGACGACGGGTGAGCAAGAAGCTTTTAAGGACTAATGGTCTCATACAGATAATGCAGGTTGTCAGACATCAAAACTGTTTTCAAAACAAATTAAGGCGGTAACTTAGTTGATTCATTTATTTTTTTACACCAAAATGATCAATTAAAGTGTTATGGTAAAATGCTTATTTACACCTTAAGTGAGTGTAATTATGAAAAGAGGCAAATCTATCTTGATTGCAGACACATTTATTGGTCACCAATGGGGGAGACAGAAACACCAACTACAAACTCCTGATGGAAATATGACGCTCTTCAGCTTCTGTGTTCACCAGCTGGTGTCTAACTGTGTCTGAATCAAGGGTCAACCCAGCCTGACGTCACCCAATGGTTTGTGAGCTGATGTTTGAACCCTTGAGATTGGCATTTTGTCCAACCAGTGGGGGTGGAGCCTGACTGAGAGCTTGAGGACACTGCACCCCCACCTACACCTGCGACCTGCTCCCAGGTACTAGCTGTCAATTACACAGTATGAATGCGCCAATGCATACGGGGCTTTATCGTCTACTTGACTCTTAATTGGAACATAATTTACAAATTAACATCATGCTGTATTGAAGAAGAGATTGAGAAATATAATCCTTGGGAAAAATGTTTCCTGATTTTACAATGCAAGGGAGAAGTATACTCATTTTCTCATAGACTACTAATACAAATGTGCTGATGACACAAGAGAATACAGGTTTTAGGCACTTAGGCGTTGGTTTCACTTTCCGAACACAGAGCATACATCCATTATTAAATACAGTGTCTGCTCTATATATAAACAAAGAAATATTTCAGATGTTTGTCTGAGGAGGTGGGCTTCCTCTTTGTTGTAGAAAACTAGGGTTCGAACAGGACTCACCTCATGAATCCTAAAAAGGAGATGAGTGCTATGCTGACCACCCAACCGGCTGCGGCGAAGGCTTTGGGCATCGTCAGAGCTCCAGTGCCCACGATCAGGTTGAACATAAACACCAGCCCGACCTGCGTAGAGGAAACGGAAAATGAGGTCTCCTACAAGTCTGACATGAAGACCCCCTACTGCATCTTGTGTCCTAGAATTTCAAATTCCTCATCAGCCTTACTGATGAAGACAGTCATTGGGAAGGAATTACAGAAGGTAGCTCCTCTTACCCTGCTAGCAGCTAGCCTTTAAAGATTTATGTAGTCACTGTGACATTTGAACACCAAAATCGAATCAGTCGCTCCTTGAGTTCAAATGATTGTTTATACAAAATTTGAAGAAACTCCCTCAAGGGGGTTTTGAGATATTGCCTTCACAAGAATGGGATGGATGGACCGACAACATAATGGGTCCGGCCACTGGCAGTCATCAATGGAGAGATATAAAAAATGTTTGACCAGCGGAACTTAACGTTTGTGGCAAAGTTAAGCTGACGTGGGCAAAGTCAGGGACAGCTGTCAAAAACCGAGTCCAGACCATAAAGAGGCCTTGTGTAAAAAAAAAGGTGTCTAAGCAATTTTGTTTCCTCTTTATTTTTCACAGCACTTTCATATGCACTCTCATTGCTCAAAGAGCCATTAGACCTAGAGATTGTTCTTCATGCGTTCTTTCCCTCTTGTCTTTTCACCAGTCAGAGTTTGCATAAAATATATTAGAAACTGCAGCTGAGCAGACTCACTAACAACAGAGAGTCCGTCACTCTGAGTTAGGCTTCTCTTCATTGGCTTCTAGTCAATTTTAGGAGAGATTTTAAGATTTTATTGTGACTTTTAAGCCTCTCCTCAGTTCTCCTTTCTATTGGACTGACATGAGTGTGTGAAATTCTGTGCAGGTCAAATCAAATCTAGATCTCATGAATTAAATTTGGTTTGACAAGGGGCCAGTTGGGCTTCGATAAAGGTATACACTCGGGAATTTCAGCTCTAAAGTTCTGTGATCATCTTCGATTTTACGCTAAATTCTTTCCTATTGTTTGCTTTCAACTACAAATTTTCACTTGTAGAGCAGCTATGAATAAAATACAATATTCTATTATCTTAAATAATTACTCTGTCCGGTTCTCAAGACAATCTACCGCTATGTTAAACTTTAAGCAAGTCACGAGAGGAGAATAGCGGGAATTCGTGAAAACTTAAGATAATGAGCAGCTGTGGCATTCAAAATGAGATTTGAATATACCACGGAGGGTACCTCACTATGCTCTCATACAATTAATGATCACAGTTGTCATTGGCTTTTGGGGGGTTTAACACACAAAATTATGACAGCTGTTGATATGTGCTGCCATAAAAAAACAAGTGCTTTTCAAAAAGTAAACAAGTCACGAGGAAAATACTAACTTCATAACTTTCATAAGTCGTGTTCAAACTTTGATTTGTAAGTCTGATACATCCTCAAAGCTCCAACCTATTAAGGACTTTATAGACAAAACACATTCTTTCTGAGCTTTTATCTTATGTTGCAGTGCTTTTTCAATGTGATCCCTGAACTTTGTGTGATCAGAAAGATTTGGGGAATCAATAACATGATTCCACAGGACACTCACAAAGGCTGAGTAGGGTTCCCCAGTCTCTGTAATTCCACCCGCCATGGTCGATGACACAGGTCTTCACCTGAAGGAGGAAAAGAAAACACAGCCAGGTAACTGAAGCCTGCCATATTAGCTTTCTTTAAAACTGATGTTGCTTTATCGACATAAGGGATGAAACAGTTACTGGTTTCACAGTTTACTGAAGTAAAATTCCTGACAGTTAGTTGGATGTCTTAGGTGTTTGATTACCATGATTACCATGGTGATTTAGTCGGTACAATAACCGCATGAGCTGCTAGTGCTCATTCACTGTCACCAAATTGCGTGCTTTAACAAAACTGATATTTTGTCCCGACTCTCAGATATTCAAGGTCAATGTGACAAGTCTGCAACCTTCTCTGCTTCACTGTGGCTCTACTGGGTTGTGTTAATAAGCACATTTGATTTACAAATTTAAAGTTTAATTTGAACCTGCATCAGAGGAAGTTTTCATTTGAAAACCAAAAGCTTCTTGAGCAAGTTAAAGCCTTAATGTTGCACATTGATATGGCATTGGTACTTAATCATTTATATCAATAATTCACATGTTTAAATCTAATAATTGTGAAATTATTCCAGTTTGTGTGCTATACTCATGGAACATTTTCTGCACATTTGAACATTGATAAATATGATGAAACATCACAGCGTTTTAAGTCTGAGTGACATATTAAGTTCAGTACTGTCGAATCTGTGTGTACAGGAACCATTATGGAAAATGAGACCCACAAAAAAGAACTGGAGAAAGAACTCTGGTAACTAGTCTTTACATTTAATGATTATGTTAACGTTGACTTAAAGACAACCGAGATAAACATTTGATTCAAGACTTCTCTTACATTTTAAGACCCATTTTTCAATTTGGCATCAATATGCATATTTCAATAAAATACGTGTTGTTGTGTTCTTGTTTTACAAATATCTACAAGAGTTGTGTGACAGGGCCAGTGTGGGGAAGAAATGCTTAATTAATTTTAAATCATACAGTATGTTAGTGTACCTAACTAGTGTAAACTTGTGTTTACTTGTGTACAAAGTTGTGTGACTACTGATCTGGAATCTATTCGCTAACGCGCAGGTTTGGTGAAGCTGTGTCACACACTGTTATACGGGTTATTGTGATTTTATAATAAATACAAAGAAATGTGTGAATCTTGTGTAGGTTAGCCACACATGGTTGTTCACTGAAGACAGATACTGAGACTGCTTTACCTCACTGCTTCCAAGTCCACTGTGTCCTGCTGGTTTAGCAGCTGAGCTAGCCGGGTTGCTCCAATGCTGTCAGTCGGGGATCAGCTCCTCACTCGCCGGGTCTATAACCGCAGAGTCTCGGAGCTAAAATGGGCCGCTCCGCTGTGAGACAGCCAGAGGTAAACAGTATCTGCGGGCTAACAAGGCTCCGCCATTGGGCTAACAGAGAGTGAACTCACCAGGTCAGCTGACCTGAATCCAGACGCTGACACTTCCTGCTAACACACAGTTGATCTTCCGAGACTTGCTTTCAGAGTAAAAGCTTTTCTCCTACTGTCAACGGAAAGCTTTTATTATAGACTCCCCAAAAATGTTTTTTTCCATCACTAAATTGATGCATGTTTTTTCTTTATCATCATTGCCACTATGCAGTTAACAATAACAATAACGTGCTTACCACATCATTTCACCACTTTTACTTTGAATTCCGGATCTGGTTTGCAACCCGCCCCTCGCTGCTGCTGCGGTTATCAAAACCACTCTTTCAGTATGTCCTGTCACATGACCACAGCATATGACAGGCTGTTTGCAGAAGCATCACCTATTCTTCTGTTTGTCAGTGTCTGCCGATGATTCAATTGTTAATCAAACAATCATTGCATCTCTCAACTTTTTTCTTCTTAGTTAGTGGGCGAGAATTAATGATCATTTATCGATTTGAATTCAACAGGGGCCCAAAAACATATTTTTGCTTCAGAAACCTTTGACCAAACAGCTTTTTATTTGGAAAAAAATGAGTGCATGTATTTTGACCATTTTATTATGTTTATGTTGAGATATGAATGAGCCCTTATAGAAGTAAATTATAGGCTTCATATGGAGGCCGATTATAGCTACCTACTCTTTCTTATTTGATACATAGCTTCCAAGCCACTCCATATTCAGGTATAACAAATATCCTACAACATTGAGAAAATAGAGGACGAAATACACAGAGTCTATGATTTTAACCAGTCTTGTGTAACGTCCAGGCTTTCTGTCGTCTTTGATGTGTCGTCCGGTTTCGATTCGAGCCACCTTCACTTCCTCCAGGATGAGCATCAGCAGCTCAACCTCACTGGGCTTCATCACTGGACCCAGCTGACCTCGCTCTTCAGCTGCAGAGGGGTCTGTGTGGCAAACAGGATTCAAAAGAAAGTAAGACCCAAGTAAAAAAAACAAACAATTAGGATAATAAAGGAAAACAATTCAGAGAAAGTAAATAAGTAAGCAAATAAACATTTTTTTTAATTATATACAGTCTAAAATGTAAAAATAATGAAATTAAATTCAATTTATAATAAAAGTAATATAAAAAATTGAATAGTAACAGCACCTAATACACAAAACGTACCTTTGTGAGAGTTGCCTTCCAGCTGAATTTCCACTTCCTGGTTATTAACCGCGTTTTCAGCATTGTTTCCACAGCAACCATCGAGCCCCAACAGAAAGTCTATCAGCATGGTCTCCAGGATGCTCAGTCCCACCAGTGCGAAAACCCAAGCACAGAAGCTGGCTGAAACACACATGCACATGGACATTTTGTGGTGATGGTTAAGGGACTAGGGAATGCATTATGTCAATGAGTGTCCTCACAACTATAGAGAGACGTGTGTGTTTGTGTTTGTGTCTGTGTGTGTGTGTGACAACTGACCCATCAACGGCAGCTTGGCTTCTGTGGACGGCAGCGTATCCTGAAGAATGAGCAGGAGGACGGAGATGGACAGGAGTACAGTCACTTTGAAGCTCAGTTTTTCACCCCTGATGAAAAATGACGCCAGATCCAGGATCAGGAAGTAAAACAGGGGCACGATTAAATTGATCACATAAAGCATTGGCTTCCTCATGATGATGACCTGAAATAAAAAAATTGAAAAAACGTTAAATTAATTAGGCTAGCAATAAACCTAATTGGACGATGTGGAAATAACTATGTTATGAAATTTTCTTACCGTGTATATGAGCCTGTTCTCAGATACATTTTTTAATTCAAAAGAATAATAAATAATTGTCATGTTTAAAAGTTCCCATTCTCCCTGTGTGATCATTATCTGCTCAGAGACTGAAGAGAGAGTTACTTCACTGTTGATTGTTCTCAGTATCATAGATTCCGCTGTGTATAAAAAAACATAATAACTACATTAAATATGTTCTCGTGGCTGAAAAAAACAGAAAAACTGATGTGGTTTTAATTTACCATCATAGTTCATGGATCCAAATGTGATGTTACAACGTTGCGTGTCAAATGGGAAGAGGTACAGTTTGAACTGACAGGTGGTCGTCAGCCGCTTGCGTCCGCTTGCGCTCACCAACCCATCATTTGTCAGAGTGACCAGAGGACTGTTCTGAATGCTCCCAGTGTCAGAAGTGCTGAACGGAGGAAAAGGAAATGGAATATATCAGAAGATTTTTTTCATCTCTCACAAGGATTAAAATCCCAAATCAGTGTTAGTGTTCTTTGACAATACATTTAATGTAATTTGGCAGACGCTTTCTCTCTCTTGACCATTGACACGACTATAAAAATAATCCAGGATATTGAATAAAATAATGTGCGCTTTATTTTTTCAATTTGTGATTATTGTGTCTACATTTTTGGAAGGAAGGAAAGGGATGAAAGAAAGAAACAACCAAACAAACAACCAAGAAAGAAAGAAAGTTAGAAGATAGAAGTTAGAGAGAGAGAGAGAGAGAGAGAGAGAGAGAGAGAGAGCGCGAGAGAGAGAGAGATAGAGAGAGAGAGAGAGAGAGAGAGAGAGAAGATTGATAGTTACTCCTCTTGAATGGATACATCTGGGACCCAGAGCATGTTCCTAGGAACTGTCAACATTTTAATTCCACAGAAGTTCGAAGAATTCCATTTCAGGAATTCATTTCTCCAGCTCTGAGAGGAGACAAGAAAATGCTCAGGTTGGAGAGTGACAAGACTCAAAGAGCTATGGCAGTGAACCATGCTCCTGAAGTTAATGTATTTAGTGACATTAAAAGTTTCCACGTTTCATGTGAACGTCCAGATTCTTACCATTTGTGTATGGACGTGAGTGGTGACAGTTTGAGACTTTTCATCCTGCAGACAATCAGCAGCACCATGGTGAGCACTCACAAGTATTAACAACAAAAACAGCCACGTATCCAAAACACACCAACATGTCAATCATCTGGGACGAATGAAACGCCAGCTGTAACTCAACTAGCATCTTTTGTTACTTTCCAAGGAACTTGGGTTTTTCTGGTGAACTGGATCAGGGGGCAAATTCAGGAATTTTCCTACTATTTTCTTTATAACTATATATACTTTTACACTACAGTGAATAAAGCTGGTAAATAAATGTAGAGCAGCAAAACGTATTGTCCTTTCTTTCTGAAATGTGAATTCTGAAGTATAAATAAATGGAAGTATTAAAGTGCATTAGGAGCAGTATAAATACATTTAGATATAAAATCAGTTTGCCAGAAGACGCTCACCACTTCTACAATACCAAACAGCAACATGTCCAGGGAAACAACAGTTGTTGTGGTCCAGTTTTTCACAGGTCTCATTATTGACAGAGGGGAGTCTGTTTGAATCAGGTTCAAGTGAGTCAGGAGGCTCAAGTACGAGCAGTCTGACATCTCACTGCTGGAGAAACCTGCAGCTGAGGAGGCAACGAGGAAAGCACAGAATCTGAACCCTCAGGAAGTCACACAGCAAAAAAACATCTCAGCTGCAGCAAAAAAACAATAATATCTGTTAATTTTATAACTCACCAGTGACTGCAAGAAAAGCGAGAGTCGTCAGCCCTGACATGACTGTTTGCCCTCAGCTCGATGGTTGCGAACGCTTTTAACTGCAAAAAACACACTCACTCAAACAGTGGAACAATAGAAGATGAACGTGCGGATGCAACGTCAATAAGAGTTATTAACCTCATTGTCAGATTCTCTTTGTTCCTGAATAGAACAGAACAGAGTGCAGATGAAATCAGCTGCACATGTCTATTGTCGACCGGCAGCTGAAGCAAAAAGTCAACATGAGGCGCATCTCAGCGAAACGTCGAGAGGGAGGGGAGAGATTTTTACAGAAATGTACACTAGAAATAAAAAAAGTGAAATGTTTTCAGGTTTACTTTGATGAAATTTTACTCAAGTACAAGTAAAAGTACCCATCTAAAAATCTACTCAAGTAAAGGTAAAAAGTAGTTCATTTAAAATGTACTTTAAGTAAAAGTTACTTAGTTACTTCCAACAACTTGATGGGGGCCGCTCCTATACAGTGCAAAAAAGGACAAGGGGTCATAAATCCAATCCAATAACAGTTATTTTTAATTAAAGGAGAATCTTTATAAATATAAGTGCAATGACATTAAACATGTCAAACATTAAAAAGTGTCAACACAAAATTTAAGAACTTTTGGGTGGATCATGTCAAGACATGAACCACATGACAGCGAAAATAAAAAGTTAAAATGCCGCTAATTGCTAAATAAGTTAGCAATAGGAAGTCAATAATGGCCCCGAACAAAAGGGGTTCAATATAATTATAACAGTAGATTTAATATGATTGGTTATGAAAGATTGAAGTGGAGTCACCGCAAATCAATTTGGTTCTCCGTTATTGTTCCAAAGCTGTAGTCCAACGCCTCTTGTCAAGGAATCCAGGAAGTGACAAGAAGCCGCTCTCCGTGACGCTACTACTACTCTGATAGTTGCTAAGCAAAATGTTCTCTTCATGAAAGGCCTTGACATAACTGATGCCATGTGGGCCATTGGAGAAAGGAATATGATGTTCCGGCTATATCCAAACAATGTCCTTTTGATGTAAACATTAGGATCCTCGAAACCAAAACAACGAAACAAAACAATGTCAACAAAGTCACTCTGTCCGACCTCCAGAACTTATCAGACAGCTGCATGAAATATATGTGATGTGAATGAATCTAAGGGAATTTTGGTTTAATACCAAAAGTTAGAATTCAGAGCAATTATAAGATTAATTATTAACACTATGCAGCAAGGGTTATTTATAAATCATTTGTTTAAAGGCCTTATATCTGGCCCAACCTGCTCAAAACCCCCCGCCCGTCTTTATGGCAAAGAATACAGTTAAACTCCAGAACAGCTAAAATATTGAATTCTCATAGACCTCAAGGGTCATGGGGCCAGAGTGACCAATTGCAGTTGACTTTTGTGGCTTTTTCACACCTCTCGGTGAAGTTGTCCGGAACAAATGGACCTGCGGCATCCTGGGAGACTGAGTTCCTTGGCTTTCTAGTAGTTCTCCGGAACAAAGGGAACATGTGGTTTCAGGCTTTTGACTACCCATAAAGGCCGAAAAGGAGGCCTGTGGTTCCACCACAACATAGACATTTATTGCAGGCGGATCTTTCATTTTAATTATGCTTTTTATTATGGACTTCACCTTGATTCTCCCCCCATCATGTTTTCTTAGTTGTTGTCATCTTTACTTCTGATTCTTTAATTGTATTTTCCTCTTGAACCTTTTTTTCAATTCTAACATTAAATTAATTTATCTACATGTTTTTTTCATTGTCATGTAAAGAACGTTTGCTCAACTGCTGTTGTTATTTTAATGAACTATATCAATAAATCTGACTTGATTAATAATGTTGTAGTTTTGTTGTACACTGCACCTGCTGTACAATTCAGTTATTTCTCACCTGAAAATAAAGGAGTAATATTGATTCTGGGCAGATTCATAATTAACACCAGCTTAACAACGTGTCTCCATTTTCTCCCATTGTACAAAAATGGAGCACTTGGATACAAGGATACTTTGAATTTTGAATCTGGTCCAATATCCCATCTGTTCACGTGGAGGAGGCGGGGTTTATGACCTTATTTGGAGCCAACCAAATATACATTTATAGTAAATCAGACACATAACATATTTTAACATATCATGCCCAAATTTGCAGATTTATTTAAAAGTCCCGAAAACGAATGTTTTGCAGCGACGTCTCAGGGGTAAACATTGGTTGGCAGCTGGAAGTCTTTGAAGGTGTAGAAGGAGAGGTCTCCGTAGTCCACAACAGCAAAGACCACTGGGACGTCGCCGCTCTGGGAGGCCAGCAGCTTGATAGCTCGCAGGTCGGGCACAGGGCGGTCAGAACTAAAACGAGGCAGGGATGAAATCACATTATGAAGAGTGGTCAGTTTCGCAGGAAGACACAAGCCTGACATCAGTTAGTCAATTATGGTAATTTCTCGTCGTTTATCAAGTAAGAGGGACAAGTTTTCTCGGGAAATTGTGTTTGTTTTCTGGCCTTTTTAACTAAATGACTGATCAAACAGCAATGTTATCAGAATCATAACAAGACAAGACAGAAATACAAAAGAGACATTAATCACCAATCACTGTAACCCGGGTCCGGTACCTGTTGTTTCCTGTAAACCAATCCTGGCCGTACCTGCACACACACATGTGGGAGTAAGGTTTCCCCTGGCTGTTCTTCTAGAACTCAGCCACCGAATCAGCTTGGTAAACACTGAAACAAATCCTCCAGTCCTCTGAGCCTTTTAACCTGAGCACACAAAAGCACAATGTGGTCACACATCCTGTCAGGTAGATAGTATCACTGCAGAGAGACACCTGGTCAGTGGAATTTTCCCTTACCTTTAGACACTGGTCACTGGAATTTTTCGTTACACAGACAAACAGTCTTTTCTCGTTGCCTTCTCCGCAGTGATGGCTGGTAATAGTATTCCTTTTGTGTCTTAATATGTGTGTTTGCATAAAATTATATGTATTACATTTTATTCTTAATGTGCAGGCATCAAATTTGAAGGTGAATAAACTAAGTAGAGCTAAATTATCAGTCAATTACTTAATGAACATAATATAAATCGGCAACATCTGTTTCAAATGATGAAACATTTAAGAGTTTTCCCTGAACTTTGTGTGATCAGAAAGATTTGGGGAATCAATAACATGATTCCACAGGACACTCATAAAGGCTGGGTAGGGTTCCCCAGTCTGTGTAATTCCACCCGCCATGGTCGATGACACAGTTCTTCACCTGAAGGAGAAAATAAAACACAGCCAGGAAACTGAAGCCTGCCATATTGACTTTCTTTAAAACTGATAGTTGCTTTATCGACAAAAGGAATGAAACAGTTACTGGTTTCAGATTTTACTGTGGAAAATTCAATTTGTGTACGAGTACTTTCTGAACATCTTCTGCATATTTGAACATTGATAAATAAGATGAAACATCATATTCAGTTCAGTAATGTAGAATCTGAGTGGACAAGATCCATGATGGAAAAATAAGACGCACATAAAAGAAATGGAGAAAGAACTCTGATCACTCGTCTTTACTTTTAATGATTATGTTAACATTGACTCAAAGACACCAGAGATAAAGAATTTGATTCCAGACTTTTCTTACATTTTAAGACCCATTTTTCAATTTGGAATCAATATTCTTCACCAATAATACACCATATGGCGCATATTTCAATAAAATACGTGTTGTTGTGTTCTTGTTTTACAAATATCTGCAAGAGTCGTGTGACAGGGCCAGTGTCGGAAAGAAATCCTTATTTTATTTAATCATAAACAGTATTTTAGTGTAACTAACTAGTGTGAACTTGTGTTTACGTGTACAAAGTTGTGTGACTACTTATCTGGAATCTGTTCGCTAACGCGCAGGTTTGGTAAAGCTGTGTCACACACTGTTATACGGGTTATTGAGATTTTATAATAAATACAAAGAATTGTGTGAATCTTGTGTAGGTTAGCCACACATGGTCGTTCACTGAAGACAGATACTGAGACTGCTTTACCTAACTGCACACTATCATCATATTCACTATGCAGTTAGCGCAACAATAACGTGCTTACCACATGATTTCCATTACACCACTTTTATTTTGAATTCCGTATTTGGTTTCAACCCACCCCTCGCTGTTGCTGCGTCCTGTCACATGACCACAGCATATGACAGGCTGTTTGCAGAAGCATCACCTATTCTTCTGTTTGTCAGTGTCTGACGATGATTCAATTGTTAATCAACCAATCATTGCATTTCTCCACTTTTTTCTTCTTAGTTTCTGGGCGAGAAATAATGATAATTTTATCATTTATACATTTGAAGTCAACAGGAGCCCAAAAACATATTTATGACTCAGTGTCTCCACGACTGTGAAAACCTTTGTCTAAGCAGCTTTTTATTTGTGCATGTATTTTCACAATTTTATTATGTTTATGTTGATATATTAATGAGCTATTATAGGAGTAAATTATAGGCTTCATATGGAGGCCGGTTATAGCTACCTACTCTTCGATATTTGATAAATAGCTTCCAAGCCACTCCATATTCAGGTATAACAAATATCCTACAACATTGAGAAAATAGAGGACGAAATACACAGAGTCTATGATTTTAACCAGTCTTGTGTAGCGTCCAGGCTTTCTGTCATCTTTGATGTGTCGTCCGGTTTCGATTCGAGCCACCTTCACTTCCTCCAGGATGAGCATCAGCAGCTCAACCTCACTGGGCTTCATCACTGGACCCAGATGACCTCGCTCTTCAGCTGCAGAGGGGTCTGTGTGGCAAACAGGATTAAAAAGAAAGTTACAAATGGAGTAAGTAGGAACAAAGTAAAAATAAAAAACTAGGATATTTAGGAAAACAATTCAGAGAAAGTAAATAAGTAAGCAAACTTAAAAAAAAAAAGTATATACAGTCTAAGATGTATAAATAATGACATAAAATTCAATTTATAATAAAAGTAGTATAACATTTTTTTATAATAATAGAACCTAAAACACAAAACGTACCTTTGTGAGAGTTGCCTTCCAGCTGAATTTCCGCTTCCTGGTTATTAACCGCGTTTTGAGCATTGTTTCCACAGCAACCATCGAGCCCCAACAGAAAGTCTATCAGCATGGTCTCCAGGATGCTCAGTCCCACCAGTGCGAAAACCCAAGCACAGAAGCTGGCTGAAACAAAAGTAGTATAAATTTTTTTTATAATAATAGAACCTAAAACACAAAACGTACCTTTGTGAGAGTTGCCTTCCAGCTGAATTTCCGCTTCCTGGTTATTAACCGCGTTTTGAGCATTGTTTCCACAGCAACCATCGAACCCCAACAGAAAGTCCATCAGCATGGTCTCCAGGATGCTCAGTCCCACCAGTGCGAAAACCCACAAACAGAAGCTGGCTGGAACAAACATGCACATGGTCAGTGTGTCGAGCAGGGGTGTCCAAACTTTGATCCAGAGGGCCACATACAGAAAAAAGTACAAAGGTCAGGGCCACTCACGCCGCCACACCGCCATGCCCATGTGTGTGTGTGTGTGTGTGTGTGTGTGTGTGTGTGTGTGTGTGTGTCTCTGTGTGTCTGTGTGTGTCTGTGTGTTTAGGGGACATTTTGACTTTGTCAGGACATTTCAGCCGGTACTCACAAATTTGAAGGGCTATTTGAGAGTTAAGACCTTGTATAAGGGCTAGACTAAGGTTAGGTTAGGGTTAGGAATGTAGTGGTGATGGTTAAGGGACTAGGGAACGCATTATGTCAATGAGTGTCCTCACAACTATAGAGAGATGTGCGTGTGCGTGTGTGTGCATGTGTGTGTGTGTGTGTGTGTGTGTGTGTGTGTGTGTGTGTGTGTGACAACTGACCCATCAACGGCAGCTTGGATTCAGTTGATGGCAGTATCTCCTGAAGAATGAGCAGGAGGACAGAGATTGACAAGAGCAGAGTCACTTTGAAGCTCAGTTTTTCACCCCTGATGAAAAATGACGCCAGATCCAGGATCAGGAAGTAAAACAGGGGCACGATTAAATTGATCACATATAGCATTGGCTTCCTCATGATGATGACCTGAAATAAAAAAATTGAAAAAACGTTAAATTAATTAGGCTAGCAATAAACCAAGTTGGATAATGTGGAAATAACTATGTTATGAAATTTTCTTACCGTGTATATGAGTCTGTTCTTAGATACATTTTGTTTTTCAACAGAATAATAAATAATTTTTATCTCTAAAAGATCCCATTCTCCCTGTGTGATCATTATCTGCTCAGAGACTGAAGAAAGAGTTTCTTGACTGTTGATTGTTCTCAGTTTCATTGATTCCGCTGTGTAAATAAAAACAGAATAACTACATTACATTTTTTCTCGCAGCTGAAAAAAACACACAACTGATGTGGTTTTAATTTACCGTCGTAGTTCATGGATCCAAATGTGATGTTACAATGCTGCGTGTCAAATGGGAAGAGTTTCAGTTTGAACTGACAGGTGGTCGTCAGCCGCTGGCGTCCGCTTGCGCTCACCAACCCATCAGATGTCAGAGTGACCAGAGGACTGTTCCGAATGCTCCCAGTGTCAGAAGTGCTGAACGGAGGAAAACGGAAATGGAATATATCAGAAGATTTTTTTCATTTTATCAAAAGGATTATAATCCCAACTAATTTTTTTCTCTCTTGACCATTGAAAAGACTATAAAAATAACCAAGGACATCAAATAAAAAAAATTGCGCTATATTTTTTCAATTTGTAATAATTGTGTCTGCAATTTTTGGAAGGAAGGAAGGGAGGGGGGAAGGAAAGGGATGGAATAAAGAATGAAACAAACAAACAAGAAAGAAAGAAAGAAAGAAAGAAAGAAAGAAAGAAAAAGATAGATAGATAGATAGATAGATAGATAGATAGATAGATAGATAGATAGATAGATAGATAGATAGATAGATAGATAGATAGATAGATAGATAGATAGATTAGATTGATGGTTACTCCTCTTGAATGGATACATCTGGGACCCAGAGCATGTTCCTAGGAACCGTCAACGTTTTAATTCCACAGAAGTTTGAAGAATTCCAGTTCAGGAATTCATTTCTCCAGCTCTGAGAGGAGACAAGAAAATGCTCAGGTTGGAGAGTGACGAGACTCAAAGAGCTATGGCAGTGAACCATGCTCCTGAAGTTAATGTATTTAGTGACATTAAAAGTATCCACGTTTCATGTGAACGTCCAGATTCTTACCATTTGTGTCTGGACGTGAGTGGTGACAGTTTGAGACTTTTCATCCTGCAGACAATCAGCAGCACCATGGTGAGCAATCATGAGTATTAACAACAAAAACAGCCACGTATCAAAAACACACCAACATGTCAATCATCTGGGACGAATGAAACGCCAGCTGTAACTCAAATAGCATCCTTTGTAACTTGCCAAGTAACTAAACATACTTGTACACTACTGTGAATAAAACTGATAAATAAATGTAGAGCAGCAAAAGGTATTATCTTTTCTTTCTGAGATGTGAATTGTAAAGTATAAATAAATGGAAGTATTTAAGTGCATTAGGAGCAGTATTAATACATTTAGATATAAAATCAGTTTGCCAGAAGACACTCACCACTTCTAGAATACCAAACAGCACCATGTCCTGGGAAACAACAGTTGTTGTGGTCCAGTTTTTCACAGGTCTCATTATTGACAGAGGGGAGTCTGTTTGAATCAGGTTCAAGTGAGTCAGGAGGCTCAAGTACGAGCAGTCTGACATCTCACTGCTGGAGAAACCTGCAGCTGAGGAGGCAACGAGGAAAACACAGAATCTGAACCCTCAGGAAGTCACACAGCAAAAAAACATCCCAGCTGCAACAAAACAAAAAAAATTACATGTTCATTTTATATCTCACCAGTGACTGCAAGAAAAGCAAGTGTCATCAGCACAGACATGACTGTTTGCCCTCAGCTCGACATGAGCGAACGCTTTTTAACTGCAAAAAACACACTCACTCAAACAGTGGAACAATAGAAGATGTACGTATAGATGCCACGTCAATAAGAGTTATTAACCTCATTGTCCTGAACAGAACAGAACAGAGTGCAGAAGAAATCAGCTGCACATGTCTATTGTCGACCGGCAGCTGAAGCAAAAAGTCAACATGAGGCACATCTCAGTGAAACGTCGAGAGGGAGGGGAAAGACTTTTACAGAAATGTAAACTAGAAATAAAAAAACTGAAATGTTTTCAGGTTTTTGTTGTGTCCCCACCAGCCACTGCAGTTTCAGTATCCACACTATATTTCCAGACTCATGAGGTCACCTTGCTCTTTGATCACGAAAAAAATCCATGCAGTTTATCTGTGAGTTTAAGTGGCAACTGATAAAAATTTCGAAGATTCAGTCTTTAAATATACCCTCCAAGAGGCCAAAGATTGTTTATGAAGTCACCCTGAGCTCAACGTACAACCATCAAATTCAATACAGTTACTCAGTGAGACCAAGAGAATGTTAATGGAATATTTGAACAGATTCTCGAGGGGTGTTCTTACATCAAGCATTCACAGGCAAAAAGGGTTTGTGAGGTCACAGTAGCCTTGACCTTTGAACTCTAACTCCTCGAGTCCAAGGGGATGTTTGTACCAGCTGTAATAAATTCCAAATGGCTGTTCCTGATATATCACATTCAAAGCAACGATATCGACCTTTAACCACCAAAAAAAATTCTATTGTGAATGTTTGAAACAAATTTGAAGAAATTCCCTCAAGACGTTCTTGAGATATTGTGGTGACTGAAGTAACTGACCAAAACGATGTCTCTGGCCACTGGCTGTTATTCAGGCGATTTGCATATATATATGTATATTTAAAAATAGACAGGCATGTGACCAGAGATGTTTCCAGGTTTTTAGTTTAAATATCTTAAAATGTAGGTAAAATACCTGAACAGCTAGTTTTCAGTATTTAAAAAAGGCAGAAAAACACTTTACTAGTTGTAGATTTGGAAACAAGATAAACATTTATTGAAGGCGGATCTTTCATTTTCATTATCCTTTTTATTATGGACTTCACCTTGATTCTCCCCCACACACATTTAAATTCCTAATTTGTAATATTTATACAGTTCATCATGTTTTCTTAGTTGCTGTCATCTTTTCTTCTGAGTCTTTTATTGTATTTTCCTCTTGAACCTTGTTCAATTCTAACATTAAATTCATTTATATACAGTTTTTTTTCTTTGTAATGCTTTGTAAAGAAAGGTTTCATCATGTTTTCTTAGTTGCTGTCATCTTTTCTTCTGAGTCTTTTATTGTATTTTCCTCTTGAACCTTGTTCAATTCTAACATTAAATTCATTTATATACAGGTTTTTTTCTTTGTAATGCTTTGTAAAGAAAGGTAGCTCAAGTTCTGTTATTTTAATAACTTTATCAATAAATCTCACTTTATATATAACTGCACCTGCTGTACAATTAAATAATTGCTCACGGGAAAATAAAGGAGTAATATTGAGTCTGGTCAGATTCATAATTAACACAAGATAGACGTGTTTCCATTTTTTCCCACTGTACATCAATGGAGCCCTTGGATACTAGGATACTTTGAATTTTGAATCTGGTCCAATGTCCCATCTGTTCACATGGAGGAGGCGGGGTTTATGACCTTATTTGGAGCCAAAAAATATCCATTCGTAGTAAATCAGACACATTCGCAGATTTATTTAAAAGTCTCAAAAACGTGTGTGTAAATGTTTTGCAGCGACGTCTCAGGGGTAAACATCGGTTGGCAGCTGGAAGTCTTTGAAGGTGTAGAAGGAGATGTCTCCGTAGTCCACAACAGCAAAGACCACTGGGACGTCTCCGCTCTGGGAGGCCAGCAGCTTGATAGCTCGCAGGTCGGGCACAGGGCCGTCGAAACTGAAACGCGGCAGGGATGGAATCACATTATTGAGAGTGGTCAGTTTCGAAGGGAGAGACAAGCCTGACATCAGTTAGTTGATATGGTTATTTCTGGTCGTTTATCAAGTAAGAGGGACGAGTGTTCTCGGGAAATTGTGTTTGTTTTCTGGCCTTTTTAACTAAATGACTGATCAAACAGCAATGTTACCAGAATCATAACAAGACAAGACAGAGATACAAAAGAGCCATTCATTTCCAACCACTGTAAAGCTGGTCAGGTACCTGTTGTTTCCTGTAAACGAATCCTGAATAAACATGGCCGTACCTGCATACACACATGCGGGAGTAAGGTTTCCCCGGGCTGTTCTTCTTGAACTCAGCCACCGAATCAGCTTGGTAAACACTGAAACAAATCCTCCAGTCCTCTGAGCCTTTTAACCTGAGCACACAAAAGCACAATGTGGTCACTCTGCATCACACTCGGTGAATGAGAACACGACAGGGCGGGAAGTGGCTCTGGCGTTTGTCTAACAGATATGGATTAAATGTTATTTTTGCTACAAAACTTAATTTATACATTTCAAGTCTCAAATTGAAATTTCCCGCTGCTTCCGTGGAAATAATGGCTTAAAGAAAATCTAATATCTGATATCCTTTGTGATTCAGTCAGAGCCCAGCCGCAAATCCTGTGAAATCTGTGAAAGGGGCACCAGGGTCCTATTTGCAATATTTATTAATGAATCCGTTTTTAATATAGGGTGTTTCACACCTGCTGTCTTTGGTCTGAACCTTCAGACACAAAAGGTGTGAAAGGTGCCTCGGATCAGCAGCCCGAAATGTTGTCCGACCAGAAGAGGTGGTCTGCATCAGGGTCAAACTGAACCAGGATTTGGTTTGTTTGCAGTGTGAAAACCCACTTTTTGTATAGTTTGGACTTTTGGAATGACTGCAGGAAGTTGAGACAGCATTTAATAAGAGAAGAAGAAAAAGAAGAGGAAGAGGCTCACAACGAGGACATCAATTTGAACACGTGTGGAGTACTGCACCTGAAGTTTCATGATGCTGGTAGTAGAACATGAATATATTAAAGTGGCAACCAAATTAACCGATTCATCACATTTTTCCATTCAAACAGGAGGACTACTATCTGCCCAACTGACAACATCAGAGTAACACCCATCTTCAAACCAATCAATGTCAATTATACATAGAAGCAGCCCGAGAAGTGGTGATGACAACAGGACATACGAATGTCATAAGTGAAAACGGTGTGATATCTCAGGTTACCTATTTATTCATTCATGTAATTATCCGTTTTCAGTGTAAAAAGAGGAAGCAGCACAAGTAATACCTGGACGCCCCCTCGAGTAAATCTGTAGACTCGATCACGCTGATTTTATCCAACAGCTCCTCTGGAATAAAAGAATATCAGTGAAGTGGTTTTCGGATTAGACTGAAATAACTTCGACTTAACTTTTAAGTAAAACTCTGGTCTTGTAGTCTCACTGGTGGGGATTGGTTGTCTTGGGTCATGTAAGGGAGTGACTTCTCTGTTCCACAGGTGAGCTGGTCGATCGTCCCCTCTCCCCTGTCGCCTCTTCAGGAGCTCCTGATACTCCGCCCAGTTTCTGCATTGCCGGACCTAAAGGAAAATCAACAAAATCATTTCCCTGATAATAAATGTCAGGTATGTCCTACTGTCACTTTTGATTTCAATTGTTGTTGTCACAAACGTCTTTGTCTTTGTTGACATCCCGCCGCCGCCGCCGCTCGTCTTCTTCCCTCCTCTGCTCATTTGAGGACATCGCAACCTTCCGCAAGTTTATCCTCTGCTTCCAGGGGGCGACGTCACAGGCTCCCACAGCCAAAGCCCCAGGCAGCAGAGAAGGGTCTGGAGATGCCAGACAGCTGGACAGATGTTCACTGGAGCCAAGGTCAGGGAACGGGATGGAGCTGAAGTCCAAGCGGGAGGGAACAGAGGTGGCGCAGTGATTTGAACCTCTGGCCGAGTCCCTGAGACCATCTGCTGCCCACCAGCTTCTGCCCCCACCTTGGTCTGCTGGATAAGTGGTAGTCGCAGCGGAGATCTGGACCTCCATATCCTCAGAAGAGGTTGACTCGGGAAGCTTTGTGTCCTCCTCCTCGCCTTTATCCTCCATCATCCTCTCAGTTCTATCGGTGGAATTTTCTTGAGCATCAGCACAACTGCAGCAAAAACAGAGTATGAAATTTACTCTGTGCAGTTTTAGATTTGTCCTATTTCACCTAACCATAGATTTCTAAATCTATAACTTGTTTTAAATCTTTTCTTCAAATGTTCTTCATCGAAAATCTTTCATCTTTGTGTGAAATTTGAATTCTTATCATCTGATTTTATTGTTTTTTTTTATCCCTTTGGCTTTGAAAAGGTGCTTTGCATATTAAGCTCATAATGAATATAATTTCTGTATGATGGACTTGGCCACTGTTTACCTGGATGTCGGGGTGGAGGAGGGGCTGACACTACGTTTCCTCTTCAGTTGTTTTCCTGCTCTATCATACGAGTGAGGCAGGTTCAGCTGCCTTGCGTACGACGATGGCTCCGAACTGTAACAACACACAAATAATAAAAGATTTAGCTCATTTTGGTTAAACTTGACCTCCGTTATTTATCCACTTATAACTGAGTCTTTAAACCATCCATTTGGACATAATCAAGTTCAACAAACAACGTGACGAAGTGGGTTTATATGTTTGTGCTGTCTTACTGGACTCGACACTGGACATTAGGTTTGTGTTACCTGGGATCGAACCTGTGAACCACATAGCCAAGCCTCTTCAGATGCCCAAACACCTGTGAGGAGAAAGATTTATTAGGCCGATTCAGCATCGTGCTCTGCTTCCAGAACTTGAACTCGGACTGAAAGCTTTACCTGATACTGTCGGAGGCTCACTGTGGCTGAGGACAGAAATCTCTCATAACCGTCCTGAATGGACAGCGGCAAATCCTGATAAAACACCTGCAGGTTTCCCTGCTCACACAAAGTTTAGAGATCTCAGTTTATAGGTCAAACGTATTTCTTGACTCTTATTACAATAATGCTGAAGAAAAATGTGCTCCAGGTGACTTTACCACACCAGGTTTAATCTGCCACTCACACACTCCATCAGGTAGAGAGCCTCTTCAGGGAGGAGACACTGTTTGCCATTGGCAGAAAATCCCATCGTATGCCAGAACTTTCCCTGTGTACAAAAATGGTATATATCATTAAAAACATTTTTAAAAAAATCCAATTAATATTATAATAGTTTGACACATTCTCTTCCTTATTGGTTCTTATCACTCTTGAGTCGACTTCCAGTGGTGAACACATGACTATGTGTATGTGAATGGTCATGTCATGTGTGCTACCGTACGTTAACAGATTGAGATTATTTCTGATGTGGAGCTAAAAGGCTCTAGCCTGGATGCCAGACGAATTTAGCCCCGCCCACAACATTATTTGGTCGGGCAGTTCGGTCTGGATCCGCTCCATTGGGAAAAAATTATGGCCCGACCGGGCAAATCAGATTGTCAGGGCGGGCTTTATACGATGATTGACAGATGATCAACGGTAACGTAATCAACCACGTCATCAGAGTGCCCCTGGGTTGAATTTGTTTTCAACAAACATGCCTGCCGCTGGAGAGCAGTCTGTTTTAGAAGACATCGACAGCGCATTCATTTTGAAAGAGGAACAGAGAACGTGGAGGCGACGCCAAAGCAACACACTAATCCCTATCGCCCCGGCGCTTGGCTGTTCATAACGGACACTGAAGCGACGCTGAACCGCCGGGCAGCGCTAATAATATCACCCGTTGATCCAGTAGATCGCTGCACGGCTTTGTGTCGCTCACACCGGAGGCTGAAGCACCACGCTGCACCAAGGCTGCCTCGCGGTGCTTCAGATTGGTTGTAGGTCTATCCAATTGAGCGAAGAGAAATTTTACTTCCTGGTCAGTTGAAACACGCCCCATAATGAAATCCCAATGTAGCGGATCCAGACCGAACTGCCCGACCAAATAATGTTGTGGGCGGGGCTAAATTCGTCTGGCATCCAGGCTAAAAAGGCTCATCTGCAAGCTGATGATTTAGTTTTGAATATAACACGTGCCAGTGTGGACAAAGCCTCATACTCACAGCTGGAGACTGAAGCTCCACAATCCGGTTGTCTGGAATCCATGTTCCCTTTACTAAGTTTCCTCTGCAGTAAAATAAAAACAGAAAACAACATTTTTAGGGCAGCACAACCGGACTCCTGCTGTTTGTGCATCCTCTTACATTAATGACAATCAACATGATGAATCTGGTTGTTTGATATAGGGTTTGCAGACACTTGGATGACACGACAAGAGCAGTATTCTTCTCGTTTTCAGACTAATTTTGTCTGGACTGTTTTTGGTGTTTGTCTTGCAGATATGAAGAACTAAGGAGGAGAATATCCTGGTCAGACACATTTACAACAACAGGAAAATGTCACTTCATATTCAGATGAGGGGTGGAGACTGGGTAGAGCAGGATTCAGGACATGATGTATAAATTATGTTGCTAACATGGTCTCATTTGGACATTTTACTCAAGGTGGCAGTAAAAGTTCCAGGAAATGTCCAGAGCAACTGACTCAGACTTTTGTGGTCTCACATACAATCTGTTCCTGCTTGTTTTGCATGGTTGACAACAGAGCTCATGTAGGATACTTTCAGAAAATACAGGACAACAATAAAGGCTTCAAAAAGCTGAAAACAGAGGATTGACAGATGCCTACTCACAGCCTCTCCACTCTCTCCTCTGATAGGAGGCTCCAGTGCTCGGTCAGACTCTGGTCAAGCCGCTGTCTCTGCTCGTCTGAGCCGTCAGGGAAGAAGTCCTTCGGTCCTCTCACTGGGATCTTGTGACTCCTGGACCGAGCTGCAAACAGCTCAGACGGACTGGAAGTTACAAACAATTTATCTTATATAACTGGTGTAACAATAACATATTGTGAATAGAGTCTTAATATCAGTATTACTGTCACCAAGACAGTTAAGTTAATTTTTGGTTGGATATTGGACAGACATCCAGTTTGGATCACAGGGATTTAACTTAGGGACCATCAATAAATTCCCCTTTGATTTGGATAAAACTGCATTCTATTTAATTGTGTGCTGCACATACGCATTAAAGTAGTAGGAAAATCTCTAAAAAATAGTCTATTCAATCAGGGTGGCCCCACTAGGCCTCCCCTTGGTAGCGCCACTGCATTGAGGTGCAGTTCTCTGCACCAGTCGACAAGCAATTCTGCTTTCCTAATCTTTTCTTAACACTCACGTGTAGAGCTGATCTATACAATAACCTCAAGAATGAAAATGTATATACCTGGATAAGTGGGGTGTTGCTTCTACTGCAATAATTAAAGGTTCATTGTGTAGGATTTAGTGACATCTAGTGGCGAAGTTGCATGTTGCAGCTAAATAACCTCACCCTCCCCTTCTAAACATGAGGGAGAACCCGTGGAAGCCTTCAGTTGTCGTGAAAACTCAAAAGGTGTTTAGTTGGCCCAGTGGGGGCTACTGTAAAAAACATGGTGGCCTCCTGTCTGCAGCCTGTGTGTTGCCTGCTTATCAAAGGGTTCACATCATAAATCCTGATCATTCCGGTCACTTTACGCCTGATGACCTGGTTGTGTACGTCCCTTGTTGTGTGTGGCAAGTGAACAAAATGTTGGACTCAATATGTTTATGCATGCACCGTGACTGAATCAAAAAAAAAACATCTAAAGTTAACTACAGGTACTGCACATGTCCTAATGACTTCTGTTGCGCCACCACTGCAAGATCAACATGGCAGATCTTTTTAAATATTCGTATTTATGTATTAAATAGAGGACACATTCAAATCCATTAAAAAGAGATGTTTGTCTATGGTAGCAACAATACCCGGTGTGATTTGGAGTCTGTGGGTCACATCACAGGAAATCAAAGTTGTTCTTATTGATGGTCCCAAAATCAAAGTCCTGTGAACTACCCAACCTCAAACTAACTTCACCATGGTCAAACAAAGAAGGCCGATTTACTCAAAGTCTTTCCTAATTTCTGCTGTTTTCAACAACACAACCAATTTCCTTTTTGTTTCTCCGTCCCTCCTGTTCCCCCATGTGTTCACTACAAAACACTCCGACGAAAGAGAGAGACATGTGAGAACCATCGAGCGACAGTGATGGAAGATGAGCTGCTGCTCGTCTCTGAATGAACAGCTAAGACCAACTGATGCGACAACGAACCTTAACATCTCATTGTAGAGACTCTGCTCAGCGTGGGGATTGTTGTGGTCCGCCATGTTGGCTGACAGGCTGTCTCCTCTGGGTCCTGGCTCCCCTCCTGTTCACTAGATCCAAGTAGTTACACTCATGGCCAGCAGGGGGAGCCAATACGCAGAGGGTGGATTGTGGATCGTGCTTCTGATTCTGATTTTGGATAGTGGTGGTGGATCCTGATCATGGATAGTGGTGGTGGATTGTGAATTGTGATGTTGGATCGTAATCATGGATCATGGTGGTTGATCGTAAAGCTGGATCATGATGGTGGATCCTGATCATGGATAGTGGTGATGGATTGTGAAAGTGTTGGTGGATGGTGATGGTGGATCATAGTGGTGATGGATCGTGAAGGTGGATTGTGGATTGCGATGATGGATCCGGATCATGGATAGTGGAGATTGATCCTGATGGTGGTAGATTGTGATAATGCATTGTTGATGGTGGCATCGGATCATGGACAGTGGTGTTGGATCCTGATGGCGGTAGATTGTGGACTATGATTACAACATAATATTGTTGTTCATCTTGCCCAAGGACACTCCAACAAGGATTACTGAACGAGCCATATACGTTAGTGGGCAGCAGGTTAGCAGCTGGATCTGATAGTGAGGTGTAATAAGAGTGTATTTCTGTTCATATTAGTTTATATTAATTCAACTGACCCACATCATAACCTTATCTGAATAACATGGAAGTGGTTCAGTTATGGCTCATGTATATTGGCATTTATTGATGAACATTGATTTCTGTTTTGCCAACATTTCATCAATCAGTAACCTTAAGAATAGAGCATTTTGTTATTTTACTTGTTTTTTTTCCCATTTTGACTCAACCTGACATATTTGTACTCCTTTTTGCAAAGTACAAACTTCCTCTTCCAGCTATATAATTCTTATTAATATAAATAATAGTACCTACACTATACTACTCTGGACAATAGATTACTACTACTGCATTTCACAAACCAATAATGGCAACAATATTTTTACTCCAAACACTATAAAACATGATTTGTATTGTGTGTGTGTGTGTGCGCGCCTTCACTTGACCGGTTATTGCAATTATTCCACAAGAGGTCCACTTTCCATCATACTTGCTAATCTTTTATTTTTTCATCTCTTATGACAAAGCTATAACTTGTGTCTATACACCAGTGTGTATGGAAGCATTAAAGTTCCAGTTCTAGTCCACCTTTGTACAGGGTAGCTGTGGCTGACAAGCGTAAAAAATAAATGATTTTCTTATTAGGAATAAATCGTCCTCTTGCTTGAACTGTCTGTAGCTGAATAGGCTAGGCCTACGCTACCATATTTTAATGTTGGTCCTTACAGTGGTACCTGAAGAGCCTAATATTTTTTGAGGTGTTACATGTTGTAAAAAGTCTGAGAACCACAGGACTAAAACCTGTTAATGTAACAAAAGTAATTTTATAACTAAAAAAGGCCTTAACTTTAAGGTCGATTTACTAACCCCATGAATACGTTTTTAGAATGTGGAGTGATAAGGTACTGTCAGGAGCTGAGCAGGAAGACCAGAGAGCCACAGGTAGTTTATTTGAATAAAAAAAATCAACATAAATGCAAAAAAATAAACTTCTCAAATTTGGGCCAATAAAAGGTCAACTAACCAAACTAGCCTCCAGTAGTGTGAAGACAAATTTTAACTGCACCTAAAAAGTGCCCTCAACTGACACACAGGGGAAAAATATATAGCGGCTGATCAAGCCACTCAAACACAAAAGGCAGTTAGACATACTAACATTGAAAACAAACTACAGCAACAACTAACACACCAGTATAAGGCCATATAATATTAACTGAGGAAAAATAATTGAACGCAAATATCAAACATTAGTCAAAAATTAACAACTAAAATTCTAAATAAGGAAGCAATGTCCCTCCCCATGATTATGAGTGACATGGTGCAGTCCAATTAGTGCTTAAAGCCATTTAAGGTTGTCTGTTGCAGCAGGGCCTCCGATTAATGGCTGGCCAGGAGACTCTAGCAGCAACCCCCAGGAACTGGTAACTCACAGAAAACATGGAAAAACTATCACAGAAAAAAAGATATAAATAAATGAATGAAGTATGTTGTATAAACCCAAAATTTATGTCTAGTTATTTATCTGTGATGTGGGTGTGTGTGTAAAAAGAAACAAACTACGGTAAGCAAATTAAATAAAGGTTTCCACCATGTTACTGAGTTTAAGGTTGTGGTTGCTGGTGCTGCTATCACAGGTACTTTAAGCTCTTTAAGATATGAAGGTGCCATATTATTAAGGGCTTGTAGCTGAGGAGGACAATTCAAATTTGTATTCCAAATTTAACAGGAGGTGTAGTAAAGCTAATACAGGAGAAATGTGATTTATTACTAAATGGCTGAATATTGTCCAGTGAGCTCTCCTCAGTTGTTGCCCTCTGGACTTTGTGTTCTTTCACTTTGAGTCAACCACATTTCCCTGGAAAAGCTGTCTCTGAACACTGATATTATGTAATCCAGTCAAACAGTGAAGGGGGGGGGGGGGTCAGCTATTTAAAAGCCCTGTTCAGATGATACAGCCTGTTCAGTTTGTCCAGTTTCCTCCCAGGGCCATCACAGCAGCACAGTATGTATAAAGCTTTATTTATTTTAACCGTAACTGCATATAGTTTTTATACAGTACATGATGCGGAAAGAGAAGCTGACTGAGTTGATGAGTAAATTGTCTTTATTTCTGCTGCAGATCTGACAAGATGGGACATCTAGTCGTCTCTTTTGTCGTCGCCTTCTCCGCAGTGTTGGCTGGTAATAGTATTCCTTTTGTGTCGTAATATGTGTGTATGCATAAAATTATATTGATTAAATTTTATTCTTTATGTGAAGACAGCAAATTTGAACGTGAATAAACTACCTAGAGCTAGAACTATCGGTCAATTACTTGATGAACAGAATATAAATCGGCAACATGTTTTCATTTTCAAATGATGAATCATTTAAGTGTTTCAAGACAATCTATAAATAATTTGAAACCAATTTAGGTATTGGACATTTCAAAACTATTAATTAAGACAATACTTTATAATTAATTTAAGGATGAATAATATTGTACTAACAAACCAAGTCCGTCTTCAGGTGCATTTAAACACTACAAAATCCCTCTGTATATATGACCTATATAATATCTGTGTTCCGGACAATTCATATTTTCAGTAACTGAGGGATTTAATAATCTGGACCACTGTCAAGGAAAGGCTTCTTACCAAAATCTTAGAGTATTTTTCAAGTTGTAAAACATTTGAGAAACGGTGATCATTAAAGACTTTTGCAGGTCCTAGATTATATTTGCTCATGGCCTGCTCTTTCGTAACTCCTCGACAAAATTCTGGTTTCTCAGGGAGCGTCGTCATAAAGACCCTCGTGTTCCACACTGAAAGCAGTAACAGTTTTGTTGAGCTGGTTCCTATGAAGCCCCTGAACCTGAGAGCCTTCACCCTGTGCATGCGTGTGGCCACGGAGCTGAAAGGTGAGCGAGAGGTCATCTTGTTCGCGTACCGGACAGGAGACTACGATGAGATGAACATGTGGCGTGAGCTGGACGGCAGGTACAGTAAAAACTGTTGGTGCTACTTCCGCTCTACCACTCAACACGTCTATTACTAGTTAGTTACTTCCAACAGTAATATATCCACTAACAATACTTCACTTAAAACTATACTACTGCTAAATATACTACTTCAACTAACAATACCTTTGCTTCTACCACTACTATTACTATAAGTGCTATTTCTTCTTGTACTAATACAACTCTTACGAAAAATTAATAATTATTGAATCACAACTACTTGTAGTACTACCTACAACTAAAAACTAAACA